>BQNB010013536.1:0-76957 GCA_026074375.1 Tanacetum coccineum
TTCATGGTCAATAAGCATATGGTTCTTCATTGGGGTTGAAATGATTACACGTTCGATTAATGGTGTAGGATTCATATTACAAACGAAATGATTGTGCGTTCAATTCCTACGGGTAGTCACCATCTGAACGATCGAGAAAACGATTAGCAAATGAAAACAAGATAGGTTACGGAAGAGAGTTATGCAGAAGGAACCTAATGTCTACCCAAAAGCAACCCCAGCTCCTAGCTTAGATACCTGCCGCAGGAAAAGAAAGTGCGGCTGAGCTTACAAAGCCTAGTGAACAGATATATATAATCGAACGCAAAAGATAACGGAAAATCAAAGGATACGATATAAGGTACAAAGGATATCACAAGACATGATCAAAGGGATATAAATATAAGGTAAAACAAATCAGAAGTTAATTCATAGTGTAAGGTAAGATGAATCAAAAAATCTGTTAGCCTCACTTTTAGTGAAGCTGGCGTCTTACACGTGAATTGGACTAGTTTTGGACACTGCGTGTCACGCAGGGGTCTTTTATGTTAACTAGGAATAGTTAGCTTTTTCTTCTTGTATAAATACCCCTCATGGCTCTCCATGAGGGGGTGGATGTTCATTTTTCTTTTTTCCTTAATCTAATATTCCATTCTGTTAGTGTTCATTCTCCTCTCTTCTTGCTCTCACTAAAATACAACAAATGATCCATCTAGTTTTATTTATCAACCAAGACCTCTCGAAAAGCGAGTTTCGATCTTGTCAATTGGTATCAAAAGCTAACCGGGGCGCGTGTTTGTATTGTGTTTGTTGGGGTTTCGTGATATTTTTTTCTTTTTTTTCGTGGGACTGATTTAAAGAAACAAAATGGGCACGAATTTGTTTTTCTTGTAACTAGTGTTTCATAAAAAGGTTTTATAACTGTTTTTATTTTTTTATATACCTTTGTTTGTTTTTATTGTATCTATTTTTTTCTTTCGGTTCATCTCTTTGGGTGGTTACGACTGTCACAAGGTGTACGAAGAAACATTCATCGAAGACTGTGTGTCGCGGTGTTTGCAAGATGGTGGGACAAGGTGTTTTGATCCCTTGTAAACCGATCAAGCTGTATTTAAGATGAATTACCGATCGGTCCTCTTTCTATAATCGATCGAGTGGATCCGATGGAGAAGAAAATCCCGAACGAGTCCCATGTTCTTCAAAGAGTCGAACGAGTCATGTTTATATAAGGGACCGATCTAGTCATTCTCAACTACAACCGATCGAGTCAAATCCTTCAGCAACCGAACTAGAAATTCTTCATGAACCGATCTAGCTATTCCAAGACGGAACTGAACTAGTTGCTTCTTTGTGACCGAACTATTATTTTCCTTAGGAACCAGAACGAGTGGAATCCGAGACGGAGTGGACTCCGAAGAGTTTGCAAACCAGTTGGAAATCGATCTAGTGTTTGTCCCTGAGGACCGATCCTAAAAACAGACCGTGGTCAAACTCGGTATTTACCGACGTTGACCGGGGGTTCAAACTCTTATGAGTCTAGGTCAAACGAGAAGAACTGAAATGTGATAAAGTATATGATCGAAACCACAACAAATTGTATCATACAACCAACACAGCACGTCTAACAAATCAAATCCAACAATCCTAACCCATGTCACATCACAACCAATCTCTTTCAACAAGACTCGAAAACAAAACTGAAAAAAATTAAGATCTCATATTCAATTTTCGTTTGTTGCAATTAATTCAAATACCTTAAAAGGTCCAATCACATGAAAATTGGTATCATCACAGATCTGTGAGGGTCTTACACTTTCAATATTCGAATATAAAGATTGATCAATAACAATTATGTTATTATCATCTTTGCTTCGATGTAAGAACAACTCTAGACTATCAAGTCGACCCTACCTGAGACCCTCCAAAGGATCTAAATGCCGTGTCCTTGTATAATCGAATGAAGAAAGAAGATCCTTGGTTCAGTTTTTATTATCTGGAATACATAAAGTAGTGGTTGTTTGATTTTATTGATGTGATATGGAGACAATATGGACGATCTGTGAAGAGAGTGTGATTGTATGGCTGCGTTTTTTTTAGTATAATTAGGTTAAATGAATTCTAATTTATAAAGGAGATGTCTATTACTATGCATCGAGTATGAGGGTTTTTAGTGGTTCAGACGGTACACAAAAAATACATGGGCCGAGATTATGTCTACAAGGGCCAGGTCATAGAATATTTGGATCACACTCTTAATAAATTTAGGCTACACTCATTTTTATATTGGGTTGTGGTGATATGTTGTTAGACCATGTATATAGCAGACCGTGTTCTATTAACAAATTGTGGGTCGGTTGGTGTGTGCAGAATCAAGTGGGCAGAATGTTTAATGAGTTGGATTATGGGTTGTTTAAAGATTAAAGGCATGGGCCAGGTATACAAGGTTGGGTGTTGGGTGGGGACGCGAAGTTTTATTGATAAGTATAGAAATTTTGTTAATGGATTTTAGGGGTATTAAACATTATTTGTCGGGGTAAAGTATTAAAAGACCGGGTTATTTACTTGGACGGGCGTGTTAGCTTATGTTAATTTATTGAGCCGCTATCCGTTAACAATCCAAACATCAAAAATCACATAAAACAACACAACAAACACCATATTTTAACTAAAACGTTCCCTTTATTCAAAATTCACCTTCATCATCATGGCTAGTATTGAAATTTTAATGATAGAAGTTATTGTTCGATGTTACTGTATTGAGATTGCAGTTAGTATTTTACGAAGGAGTGTACTTATTTTTTCGTCTTGTGTTTCGTCATAACGAAGATGACTTGTTCGGGCATATACGGTTTGTGATGAAGACTTGATGTATCTAGTTATACTCGATGTAAGGAGTTACATTGTAGTACTCACGGGTTATAGCTATCACTTTAAGGAGTTACATTGTAGTACTCAGTGTCTCACGTAGTTGAGGATATTTCAAGAGGTGTTGTATTAAATTGCCGGTTGTTACTTACTTTGGTGCGGGTATATGGTACTTAGAGATTTGCCTCTACACCGTTCTTCGTCACACGGATAGTACAAGATTAAGTCACAAGTCGGGGATTTTGCTTCATTCTCGGGTTTGTTATATCGGGTGGTCTCCATCAGTGGTCATTAGTATTAGCCTACAGAATAGATAAGGGGATTTAGATCGGGTTGATCAAGAGAGATTTGTAAAGAGAGTACCAACATCTTCTCATAGAGTATTGCTTATGCAATCACGGGTATATGAAGCTAAGTAAGCAGTTCCATTTGGCATAAGATGTACACATGTGTAGGATGATTCCTCGGTTAGTCATCATCCTGGAGGGAGAAATGTGTACATCCGGTACTTAGTTGACTTTTTATGTTACCGTTTTGATGTTACCGTTTTGACTACATAGAGGGATAAATTGCGTACACTCGGGACTTAATTGACTTTGGTGTAGCAATTTATATCAGCACTTTCCTGAAGGGAGAAATGTATACATCAACGACGCACAACAAGTTCACTTGATCGGGCTTTATAAAATATGCCGGAGGTTAGTCCAAAGAGATGATTAGTGCTTCAACTTGTTACTTTGGTGTCACAGTTTCGACTTCGTAAAAGGGATAAAGTGTGTACTTTATTGAGCTGAATTCAAACAAGACTGGAACGCTTCCTAAGTGAGACGATGTTGATGATATCATCCCTTCCATCAGTGTATCCTAAATGAGAAAGGAGGTCCATAAGAAGATTTCTGCATTGATTCTTAATCAGTCTCAAGGGTGTTTGTTTGGGAGCGAGCTGAAGAAAAAAAAGCCTACTAGTTGAGAGGGAGTAAAAACTCAACTAGATACTGCACAAGAAGTTCAGAGCATAATTCATATCAAAGCCAAAGTATTCGGATAAGGGAACTTCAAGGATGACAAATGAAAAGCAGATTCTAGAAAACTTCGACATGACCAGAAGTGCAGGAAAATGAAGTTTTTCAAGACATGCAGCTAATTCAGAAACTTCAAAATGACCAGAAGTGTATGAAGAAAGTTTTTGAAGATATGTCAAGAAGTTATGAGCATAAATCCAATCAAGGCCGAGATCATCAGTTGAAAAAACTTCTAAGTCATCCTCAGCAGTATTTTACAGTGTGTTCGTCTGCAAGCTGAAGAAATAAAGCTGGAGCATTCAAGTAGATCAAGGTCATTGAAGACAATCTCAAGGAATGCTGGACTTCATTCTTATCATTTTACTTTATTTTTGCTTGTAGGAAACATTGTAACCAATTCACGTGTGACACCATCTTGGAGGGAGATTGTTAGCCTCATTTGTTAGTGAAGCTGGCGTCTTACACGTGAATTGGACTAGCTATAGATCAACTGCTAAACGCAAGGACCACTATTGTAAACATGGGATAGATAGCTTATGGTTAGGCTATAAATACCCCCCATGTCTCTCCATAGGGGGTTGGTGAAAGTTCATTTTTGTTTCTCATTCTTATCCTAATAAAACACACATTTTTATTTCATCCCTCTCTCTTACTTTCTCTCACTAGAAACACCATGGCATATCTTTGTTTCTTTGATTTGATGCGCCGTCACGAGCCGTAACAAGCTGTCGGGTTCAGAAAACCACATTGGCTCACTGTTTTGCTTATAACTCTCAAACCGCTAAGAGTTAGAAGACACCGTCAGCAGCCGTGTGTCGGGTTCAGAAAACCACATTGGCTCACTGTTTTGCTTATAACTCTCAAACCACTAAGAGTTAGAAGAGACCGTCAGCAGCCGTGGGTTCATAATTAAATTCTGAAGAAAATGATACCAGAATTGTCGCCTCTACTGGTCGGATGCGCCTTCACTCGTTGTTATTATAGAAACTAAAGATACAATGCAAAATATTATTGAATTGATTATCAAACAAAGAGAATACGAGTATTTATAAGACAAACTTATTCTAATCCTAGAAACTAAACGGGCCTAAACAAGTGGGTCGGGCCTATGGCTTTATTAGCTAACATCCCCCCTCAAACTCATAATGCCGCAGCAGTGAACATTGGGAGTTTGCCAAACATAAAATAAACAAAAACTAAAAAACAAACACAGAGCGGAGCGTCCCAGAGTGCAGACTCGGTGCTAGACGAAGTCTTAATTCGATGCAATCCAAACTGTAACAATGCGAGACCAAAGTCACTGCAAAACCAAAATTAGAGCAACAAAAATATGGAGATGAATGAGAGCAGGTGCAGACGGATGCAGATTCAGACAGATGCAGATTCAGATGGATGTTGATCATATGCAGAACAAACAAAACCGGGTGGAACCAAAACATGTTGTTGATGTCGAGATGCTACACATAACTACTCAAGACATAGTTGGATTAGTTAAGACTATAACATCACCATTCCCAACACCAATGGAAAACCAAAAAAACAATACCAATGTTGATGCCGATGCCAATGCAAAACTGGATTTACTAACAAACACTACCAATACCAATGCAAAACTAATGCCATTCTACGATCTGATCAAATAACAAGTACCCAATACTAAGCTGATGTCAAACTCTAGCCGTACAACTAATTATACTAATTAGGCTTTTTTTGAAAAAGTTTGCCAAACATAAAATAAACAAAAACTGAAAAACAAACATAGAGCGGAGCGTCCCAAAGTGCAGACTCGGTGCTAGACGAAGTCTTAATCCGATGCAATCCAAACTGTAACAAGGCGAGACCAAAGTCACTGCAAAACCAAAATTTAGAGAACAAAATTAACGGAGATGAATACCGCAAGATGCAGACGTATTCATATCAAATGCAGAACAAACAAAACCGGGTGGAACCAAAACATGTTGTTGATGTCAAGACATAGTCAGATTAGTTAAGACTATAACATCACCATTCCCAACACCAATGCAAAACCAAAAAAAACATTACCGTGGCCCGATTTCCAGATGCAATTCAAAACTGGATTTACTAACAAACACTACCAATACCAATGCAAAACTAATGCCATTCTACGATCTGATCAAATAACAAGTACCCAATACTAAGCTGATGTCAAACTCTAGCCGTACAACTAATTATACTAATTAGGCTTTTTTTGAAAAAAACCCAATTATTAATACTTCTTTCTCCTAACACTAATTACCCAGAACTAACGTATCAACCAATCAGGTAAGCATATCCAAAATTAAATTTTTCAAAGATCAAACAATCATAAACAAAACCAAATTACGAACAAACCTTCAAACGAAACCTTTTTTGTGAAACAAACCATAACAGCAACAGATCCACAACGGTAAACAAGATCCCTCCAGATCACCAACATTAGTTGATGACCGGAGGATGACAATATATAGCTACTTGAACCTAGGCTCTTGATACCATGTAGAAACTAAAGATACAATACAAAATATTATTGAATTGATTATCAAACAAAGAGAATACAAGAGTATTTATAAGACAAACTAATCCTAACCTTAGAAGCTAAACGGGCCTAAACAAGTGGGTCGGGCCTATGGCTTATTAGCTAACAGTTATAAGTCCAAACAGTCGTACAAAAACATCATTTTTTTGCATATTACGTTTATCCACTACAATTGGTTACTATCAAAGTCTTGATTTTTTATCAGGATATCTATCTTTATTTTGATTTTTTAGTAATTATGGTTTACACTTGAATTCGAGCTTTCGTGATTTCGCTGCTCGAATTACGATAGATATTAAGCAATAGATTATAAGCCCGAGCCTATGTGTAGGTTCAGGTCCATTAGGGTTTCATGTATTTCCTTTATAAATATTAAATCAATAAAACATATCTCCTACGGGTTTTATCAATCTAACAATACAAACATGGACTAATAAACATAAAATTTATAAAATCATACATATACATAATCTTATATATATTATAAGTGTTGTTTTTTTAAATAAAATAATTTTAAAAGTATATAATATACATAATACAAACATAGACTAATAAACATAAAACCTATAAAAATATACATAATATTATATTTTATAACTCAATTAGTTATTTATCAAAACTCAAATTCTTAATCTAGTTTTTTGAGAAATTGACTATCTCGAAAGACGGAGTTTTGTTGAAATTTATATTCCAAACCTTAAAGTTTGTTACGTAATAAACAACAATTTGGCCCTCTAGATTTTATAACCTACTTGTTTCTTCCAAAGAATCTTCACAAAATGAATGCACTTTGTTTCTCATGACTCTCTCTTGCCGATCCAGAATGGATTCAGTTCTCGGGACAAAGTCATATCAGGTTTTTGAATCTAATCAAATGACTAAGATGCGACATGCAATGGATGGATAATCGGTATCCCTCTAAAAGAGATACATAAAAGAAATGTGAATGTGCGATAACCTGCGCGATAGGCAAGCGCCTGACGATACAAAACTCTCCAATACGTTCTCAAAATCTCAAACGGACAATTGAATCGAGGACTCAAGTTTCCTGATCCCAAAACGTTTCAATTTCCCTCTGCATGGTGAAACTTCAAAATACTCGATCTCCAACATTGAAACTCTAAGTACGTCGATGCGATCAGCATAACTTTCTGTCGCTATCTAGCTCTTTTAATTTCTCCTTTGCATCAGCCACTTTCTCATTAGTAATTTCGATTGAGCTAACGGATCCTTCAAATCATTCGTTTTCACATACTTATCCCAGCAAATTAGGTGCATCGACAATTTCTTCCTATACGTAAGCTCGATAGGTGCTGCATGATGCTAGCATGCCAACTATTAATTGTAGGCAAACTCACCAAGCACAAATATTCATCCCAACTACCTGTCCTTTCCAAAGCACAAGCCCCTACTTATCTTCCAAAGTCTGATGTTCCTCTCTGATCTGACATCGGTTTGAGGATGAATGCTGTACTGAACTTAAGACGACTGTTCCCCATGCTTTTCTGGTAATCATTTCTAAATAGACGTAACTTGGTCTTGTCGGACACCAATTAAAAATAAAGAAGTTCGGTGTACATGCAGTCTATCGATTCCCTGTCAAGAAATCTCGCATTCTTCTAATACCATAGTTCTTCAGAATGGGTAAGAAATGAGCAGACTTAGTTGCCGTTTTCAACAACTACCTAAATCGCATCATGTCTTTTCTGAGTTGTAGGCAACCTGTAAACGAAAATCCATGGTAATTCTCATCCCATTCTCCCATAGGATTCTCCAACGGACTGTAAAAACACTAGCCCTCTGATGTTCAGTTTGATCTTTGCTGACAATTCTTAACTTGGATACTAAACGTAGCAAGTTTGCTTAATGACATTCACTCCCAAAAAGTACTCTGTTTTAAATCTTGTACATTTTGGTTTGAACCGGTTATGAATAGTTAAATAGAGAACTATGAGCTTCCCTTCATAACCTTCTAGTGAAGTGCCTGGATCATTTAGGAACTCCGTAGCCTATCTTCAAAACACACAACACCGTCATCATCAACACTGAACTCAGTATGTTTACCGTCTTCACATTCTGCACAATAGCCCACAACTCCACCGTCGTCCCTTTTGAGTCTTCTTTTTATCTGCTTGCATGAGGTAGACTCTATCCTCAGACTCCGGCCAATAGCCACCAGAAACCTCGTACAATAACTCAACATACCAAACGCTCTAAAGCATGAAGGATTATGGAATCAAAACAATCTACATCCCAGAATTTTCTGACTTATGTGCTGTCAGGCAACCCAATTAGCCTTGACGGCTGGTACATGGCTGTTAGTGTCATAATCTCTTCAGATGTTCCAAACCATCTACTCTGTCTTATGTTAAGTTCTCGCTGAGTAAAAAATATATTTGAGATCTTATGATCTGTAAATATATCACAAGCTTCACCATACAGATAGTGTCTCCAGATCTTCAATGCAAAAACCACGGCATTGCTAACTCAAGATCATGCGTTGGATAATTTACTTAATAGGCTTCTGCTGCCTTGACGCGTTGGCGATCACCTTCCCATGTTGCATAATAACACAACCCCAAAACCTTTCTTCGTTGCATCAATGTATATCTGAAAAACACGGACTCCTGGATGGAAGTGTAATATCGGGGAGCATGGACACCAATCTCCGTTTCAATTCTCATAAATCTCCTGACGCTAATCGTCCACACAAATTCTCACCCTTTCTCATCAGTGGGTAAGAGGTAAAGCTTAATCGGGAGAAACCCTCATACAAAACGTCGGTATAATAGCAGCAAGCCCTAGAAAACTTCTCACTTCGTCACCGTAGTATGGTCTCGGCCATTTTGTGATTACCCTAAACCTTTGATGGATCCATAATGATTGCCGTCTGCAGACACATTATGACCAAGGAAAGTGACTTGCTGTAACCAAGAAACTCGTCTTCGAAAACTTGCACTTCACTTCTTCTGTGTAATGAATCTCCACACAATCCGTAGATGTTTCGTCATGCTATTCGTTCAGACTGGGAGTAAACGTGGATGTCGTCGATGAAAACTTAACGAACTTATTCAAGGTACTCGTGGAGAAAATACGGTTTCATCAAATCCTTAACCGGCAGGAGCTTTAGTCAGACGAAGGGCTATAACCAAGAACTTGTAGTGGCCATAAGCGTACGAAAAGCAGTCTTAGAAATATCAGTTCTCTCACACGAAGTTTGGTGATAACCAGATCGCAGATCATTCTTAGAAAAATAGTTGGACCCTTGAACGTTGGTCCACAAATCGTCGATTCGCGGAAGAGGATTAGCGGGTTACGAATCGTTAATACGGTTGAGTTCGCGGTAGTCAATACAAAAGCGCATGCTCCCATCCTTCTTCTTAAAAAATAAGACGGTGCACCCAAGGGAAACATGGGTTAATAAAGCATTCTAACATCTTCCGTAACTGTTCATTTAACTCCTTCAATTCAACAGGTGTCATTACGAAACGGAGGGCCTTTGAGATAGGTTTCAACCCGGGAAGTAAATCAATGCAAATTCAATCTCTTCTAGCCAGAGGAAGTCTGAGTTCATCGGGAAAAAAACTATCAGCGGAATTACGAACAACAGAAAGATTTTCAATATTTGGGATTCTCAAAGATGTGTCCATAACAGATGCCAGAAAACCTTTGGCACCCATGAGAAATCAAGGTACGTACCCTTCATAGCAGAAATGAGCTTAACGGACTTTAAGCGTGAGGACCATGATAAAACAAATCGGTTGGCGGAGACGTTTCCAAAGATCACTGTCCTAGCATAGCAGTCAATGGTTAGCTCGATAAGAAGCCAACCTAATCCATGCCATGATCACATCAAAGTCGAGTTAATGGATAGGAATTAATTTCGCAGGTCGGAATACGATCATCAAAAAACGTGAGAGGGCAGTTAAATTATTCGATGGTCTAATAAGCTATGGTTTCTTCATTGGGTCTATGAAATGATTACACGTTCAAGTAATGGTGTTTAGGAGTCCTATTAAGTTTCGTAGCAAAAGTGTAGATATATTAGAATGTTGTAGACCTAGTATCAAATAAAACAAAGACAGTACGTCATCAAATGTAGAGATACCAGTAATAGTACCTGAAGTCTTGGCGCTTGATCACGACGTTGTTGCATAACTAGTCCTGTCATGTAGGAGGTAGTCTAGAATATTCGCTGCATACTCTGCTTTTGCTTTCTTGGGGACAATCCTTCACCCTTATGTTGAGTAGACCGCAAGTAAAACATCCCCAAGTAGCCTTATAACAAACACCCGGATGCACGCTTTCACAGGTAGTCAAAGGAAGTGGAGGATGGCAATGTCTCAGTAGACCTCTGATGACCTGCAAAACCTGAGCATGACACTGGTTGACAACCAGAGTTGAGGACCCCTGTGCTGGCGCTGGTTGTAGTTAACCTGGACCCTGGCGGTCATTTCATTCTAAAAGTTAAACCTCTGATCCTGACCCGAAAAATCCTGTCTTTCGAATATAACCCCTATCCTGACGACTCGATGCTCATCACTCAGGTCCTGACGACCTAATACTCATGCTGACCCTGGTCATAACGACCTTGTTCTCTGTTGGCCATGTCCCCTGTTCTGAACCGTGTACCATTCTCTATCCCGCTTATTCGAATTTCCAACTCCTATGCAAAACTCGATGTTACGGGCGGCAGACGCAACCTGGCAACATTAGTTATAATCAGTATAACGATCGTCAAAAAACCACCTTTCTTTAGACCCCTCTTGAAATGTCTAGTTGCCTCTGGCATCTCCAGCAGTAGTCCAACGAAATAGCAATTTTAGTGAAACCTCTCTGTATCCCCTTGAATTCTCTCGATAAGCAGACATATCGACACATTACTCACGCTCTTATGTTGTTGTTACGATTGCCGGAAGAATACTGTTGTAACGATCTCACGAAAGTCACATTCACACAAAATCATAAACCCAAGTACAAGTATCGGCTACAAGCATCACCTCCAACTGAGTACGCAAATGAGCTGTTTTAAAAGAACCATCCAGCTCAGTGCATCACCCTTTGTTTAAACGCAGCCAGACGAGTCTTGAAGTTGTCGGGGACAAACCCCAATACTTGATAAATAACTTCTCTATATGCGTAATCCAGGTCTTCTACCTCGGGGCGAGGGAGTGGCAAGCAGACGAAACGCAAGCGCTTTAACTTAGTTAGTAACCTTTCGATCAAACATGAATCCTTGGGGTATAGCATCACCACACCACCTCCACTGAAAATATCCAGCAACATTCCTGATGTCATGGTTGATCTGAGTTTCAAGCAGGCCGTAAGGTTTAGGGCACGAACGAAGAACATTGGACACTGCAGCCAGTAATAATGGCCCTCGAAGTTAGGTACATCGTCATCCGGAATTTACGGTAGTGACCATCTGGAAACGATCGAGGAATCGATTAGCAAACGGAAATACAAGATAGGTTACGGAAGAGAGTTCGCAGAAGGAACCTAATGTCTACCCATCTCACAGGTCATAGCTAAGCTCTAAGGAGTTATAAGACCTCGTCTGATTAACCTGGCTCTGATGCATAATTGTAACGCCCCGACCCAAATGGGTAGATGTATTACAAATATGGTGCATGTGTCTATCAAAAGGCTTAATAATCATAACACAAGCATAAACAGCGGAAGTCTCAAAATAAATAACAAAGGAAAAATAAGTCTACATGACTTAAGGTACATAACGTTCTTAAAGGACTACATATTTAACGAAATACGAAATAACAAATGTCCTCGAAAAGTAACAATATATAATCAAACTAAGATCTCTAGGGTAAGTCCACACTCAGCAATCATCTCCGAAAGCAAACCCCAGCTCCTCGCTATAGATACTGCGCAGGAAAAGATAGTGCGGGCTGAGCTTACAAAGCCCAGTTGAACAGATATATATATCGAACGCAAAGATAACGAAAATCAAAGGATTACGATATAAAGGTCATACAAAGGATATCACCAAGAACATGATCAAAGGGATATATAATATAAGGTAAGACAAATCAGAATGTCATTCATAGTGTAAGGTTTAAGATGAAATTCGAAAATCAATTCAAGTCCATACCAAGCCCAACAAAATCATATCATAGTCACCATGGAGTCGCGAGTCATAAATGTGAAAGCGTGGATATGCCCCAAACATCAGTAACCAAATATTAAATATATTAATGTCATATCCATCGAATACAAAACAAATCTAGGATGCATCCATACGCCCCTTTAATCAAATAATAATCTTCATAATGAGACTATAATATCAAATGGGGGACAGGTGTGATAAATCATCACCCACATGAGTCATGCCAAAGGGATCAATGACACGGGCCATGTTACTTTCATGGGCTAGGGAAACAAATAGTGGCTCGGTTCAAATGAAGGGTTCAAAAGCAAAGTTATATCAAATTCATTTCAAAGGATCATGCAATGGTTCAATGTCAAAGGGTTCAATATCAAAGGTAGCATAGAGGGTTCAAATAGAACATAATAACAGATCTTATAGAGACAAGATAAAGGCTCAGAGCAAATATAGCAAATCACATAGTAACAAAGATAAAGAGGAATGTCATGCGAAACTTAACGATAAGGTCAGAATATTGTCCTTATTCGAAGCAAAGCATAATCAAAGAATACACCACAGGAAAATCAAACATCACTCCTCTTGTCCGAACCTAAAGAAATGACTGAATTCGAAAATTACAACCATTCATTTAAGTTTACTTCTATTTTTAGTAACTTTCCATTTTTAGTAACTTTCCATTTTAGTAACTTTCCATTTTTAGTAACTTTCCATTTTTTAGCAACTCTTCCCGTTTTTAGAAGTATTCCAAAATTAGTAATATTCATCATTTGAGATTCTATTAAGTATTTTGGAATAGCTTAGGAGAGAATATTAACATGTAGAACCTTACAAGGTTTAGGGTTAAATATGACAACTTTCGATTTTTTAGGGGTTATTATTAATTACTAAAATCAACCATTTTCAAGGTTAAAAGTAGTTAAATTTCAAAGTTTTCACATTTTATTCAGATTATACCTTCCATTTTCTGTATTTACAAGTCAAACCCTTAATTTACAGTAATTTACAAATTTAGCCCTTTTTGTTTATTATTTATTTACAACAACATCCTTTAATTATAAATAATTACAAAACAAGTCCTTATAGATTCAAATATGACAAATCTCATACTTTATACATTAAATACTAACCAAACCTTCCACTTTTCAGAATTTACAATTTCAGTCCCTCTATTTTAATTAATTAATTTCTAATTACTTATTATATGTAATTAACCATTTTAATCCAAAATAATATCAATATGACATTTTATACCCCCAACTTATTTTATACAGAATATAATAAATATAATAACATGTCTAAAATAGACCCCATAGTTTCAAAAATTACAAAACAAGTCCTTAAACTTTTAAAATCAAATCGGATAACTCATTAACTCAACAAAACCCTAATTAAATTTTTCCCAATCACAAAAACAATTATTACCCACTCATTAGCATTAATTAAACCTGGAGAAAATAGCAAAACCCTAACCCTAATTTATTTTATCATTTTTCTTTCCTTTTTCTTTATTTCGCAAATCAGCAAACCAAGAAAAATCCCCAATAATTATTTGAATCCTTCCTAAATTTTTCCAACAATTTATCTGAGTCATATATGATATAAACAACCTTATAAAAATATAAAATCAATTGTACAAATAATTTTTATGCCGATTTCATAATTAGCTAAAAATTAGGGTTTCGAACTTGTTTTAATTTATAAAATCAATATAACATGCATGAATATTTTTCCTATGTATTTTATGAATTATAATGAATAAAAATGAGGTACAAAAATACCTTTGTTGATCCTTGGTGATTTTTTGAATTATTGACACACGAATTTGTTTTTTGAACCAATTAAATTCCCACGATCGAACCAAGCCTTAAAAAATCTTTTCAATATTTTTCCCACGATCCTTGACCTTCAAAACACCTTAGAAAATTCGTCTCAACCCTGGAAATATTTTTATGCCGCCACTTTGGTTTTTTTAGGGTTTTCGGAAATTATTGTTTTAGGGATTAAACAAAATAAAATGCATAGATAAATATAATAGCATATTAGGCCGAGTTTTTGGGCTTTCAAAAGTGAATAAATCAGATATTAAAACTTGTATAATTTATTTGTAATTATCCTAATTTTTTTTATATTAATTGTAAAGTTATAAATAAATAAATACATATATTTCAACTTATATATTTATACATAAACATTAATTATTTTTCTTTTATAATATAAGGTATTTTAATCTTACATAAATTTCATAATTGTCATATGTTATATTTTCATAATTTCTAGAATGCCTCACGCTCTGGGTGATTCTTCTAAAGAATCTTCACAAAAGGAATAACTTTGTTTCTCATGACTCTCTCTTGCCGATATTTTACAGTTTTACTTTTTGGACGTAAACACATACTTGACTTAACCTGCGAATGATTACGGATAGCTTAAAGTGGAGTGGACTAGTTAATTACTTGGAGGGTAAAACGCGAGAGATATTAGATAAGAATCTATTGGGGCTGACTACTCCGTTCGGTGATTAGCCCTTTTTTTTAACACTAGTTTCGAGATCGAACTAACGAACGTTATAACATTGTCGGAGCACAACACAACATACTGATGAATCTGAACCTTACGATGCATTGAATAAAGTGGCATACTTATAATGAGTCTACTTAGCTGTTCCATGAACTTAGAGTAATCGTAATCATTGTTTTATACACTTATGAATCTTTACATTGCCGTGAATAAAGTGGCAATATATACTTGAAACATTTTGATATATTGTGATCATTACAATATATACTTGAAACATTTTGATATATTGTGCTCAATAACAATATATACTTGAAACAATTTTGATATATAGTGCATCATACAAATATATACTATGAAACTTGTGTGATAATTATATAGGTGCTCATTACAATATATACTTGAAACTTGTTGTGATAATTATATTGTGCTCATTACAATATATACTTGAAACTTTTTGGGATTTTATATAAGGAAACCTATATATGTCGTTATGGGTTCACAAGTCTGTATGGGCGAAAAACTTTTAACAAACACGGTAAACCTCTTATATATAGTTTTTGGGATTTACAATTAATACTTACGAAAACCTATGAACTCACCAACCTTTATGGTTGACCCTTTTAAGGCATGTTATTCTCAGGTGAAATAGATTGCTTTGGCCTTCATTTTGAGGAACATTGGAGTCCAAACTTTTCAAGAATACTTTTCAAACGACACTAGAGGTCGTTCTCTTCTGACTGGTGCAATGGTACTATGAAGTAACGCTCCCAGAAACATATTCCGCTGCGACCCATTTTTGGGGGTGTTACACATAATTTGTTTTCTATCAGTCAATTTTGTGATTCAGATTTAGAAGTTGCCTTCAGAAAGCATTCTTGTTATGCCCGTGATACGGATGGTGTTGAATTACTTAAAGGTTCCTGTGGTTCTAATTTTAATCAACACTATCTCTTTGAAGACATTATGAAAGTCCTCCCTAATTGCTTGCTATCCAAAGCCATCCAAGCACAAATCATGGTTATGGCATCCGCGTTTAAATCACTTGAACTTCGTACCCATCCAATGAATCTTGCGCAAGAAAAAGAGGGGGCCTTGTCAGAGGATTACCTAGATTGAAAGTTTGAAAAAAGATCATCTTTGTTCTGGCATGTCAATTAGGAAAAGAGCAAAAAGCATACCCATACACCAAAACTGAAAACACCAATTATGTAAGTTCTAAACAACCCTTCAATGGATTTATGTGGACCGATCGTTGTGCAAACTAGTAATGGGAAAGAAATACATCTTGGTAATCGTCGATGAAGTTACTCTCTCGTTTACCGGGTCAAGTGTTTTGATATCCAAAAGTGAAACACCAACGTTTGTCATCCAAATTTCTAAAGCAATACTAGTTAGTCTCAACAAAACTGTCAATATTCATCCGCACCGACAATGGAACTGAATTTGTCAACGAAGACTCTTATGAGGACTAGAAAAGGCGTTGGAATCTTTCACCAAAAGACAAGTGCCAAGGACTCCACAGCAGAACGGCGTTGTCGAAAGACAGAACCGAACTCTTGTCGAAGGCAGCCACGGACAATGCTAATTCTCTCAAAGGCACCCGATGTTTCCTTTTGGGCTGAGCTAGTGGCTAACTGCCTTTACAGACACCCTAAACCGTTTCCCACCCTTATTCACAACAACAGTCACGACAAAACCCCATATGGAGCTAGTAACACAATAAGAAGCCTGAACTCACATTTTTCTGGACTTTGGTGCTCTTGGTACCCTACCGATGACAGCCGAGAAACCCCCTCTTGGAAAACTAACAACCAAGGGCTGATATGTGGAATTTCATTGAATGCATCGAGCAGAAAATGGTATACAAAATCTACAACAAGCGAACCCGACAAATCATGGAAACTATTCACGTTCAATTCGATGAGCTGACTGAGCATATGGCTCTTGTACAATCCAGTCCAGGACCCGCTCCTAACCTGTTGACGTCTGGACCCATCAGTTCAGGGCTCGTACCCAATCCTGCTCCTGTTCTACCATATGTACCTCCCACAAATAAAGAATTGGAGATGTTATTCCAACCTATGTTTGATGAATATTTTTATCCACCGGGTAACCGTTAGGATCCTCTTCCTAGTGTAGTACAAGACCCTGTCATTCCTACAAGTCCTTCAGTATCTATGTCTATTGATCTTGACGCACCATCGGGAAGTCATACATCATCACCATTGGATCATCATTCCTCTTCGGTACATCAAGGTGTAGCAGGTGAGCAATATGCAGAAGTACCTCCGTTTGACTGCACACTGATCAAACTGAAACATTGTGAATGTGTTCGCCTCCAGAACCAACCACTGAAGCTTCATCATCTAGGGAAATCTGATGCCCGAACTCCAACCAATCCACTCAACGTCAAGAACATATCCGGAAAATGGTCTTACTCTCGATCCTCTTGATAACATTATTGGGAATCCTCTGACCGGTATCCACTTCTGAAACAGTTGCTACAGATCATTGTGTGCTTCACAATTCCGTACTGGCCAAAGTCGAACCAAAAAACTTTCCCAATCTAGCAGCTACTTGAAGACTGCTGTTTTCCAAGCCATGCAAGAGAAAATCCATGAATTTGATCGACTGGAACGAATGGGAATTTATACCACCTCCAGACAGTGCCATGATATTGCTCGCGAAGTGGGATTTATAAGGTGAAGCCTTGATGAGAAGGGTGATGTGTTGAAAAACAAGGCACGTCTGTAGCCAAAAAAGTGATTTCGTCAAGAGGAAGTCAGATTTTGAAGAAATCCTTGCTAATGCCGCCAAAGCATCGAAACATGACAGTTTATCAATGGACTTGAAAAACCTGCATTCCTTAAAATGGCAGCTCAAAGAAGAAGTCTATGTCCACCAACCTCGAAGGCTTTGTTGACCCGAAAACAACCACATCCATGTTTAATCGTCCTGAGAAAGCACTTTAACGGGTTAAAAAATGCTCCCGTGCATTAAGACACATTTTGTCAAAGTTTCTTGTGGCATCCAAGGATCTCCAAGGTTTTCGTCGATCAACCTTGTTCATCATCGGAAAGACAGGCAAACACACTCTTCATGGTCAAATAAAATGTTGATGATATCATATTTTGCCATCGACCGAGCCCAAAGATTGGGACCGTTTTTCTAATAAATTAGAGTTCTAAATTTCAAATGTCGATGATGGTCAAATATCATTTTTCTAGGCTTAAATTTCTCCCCCCCCCCCCCAAAATCCTAGAGGCATTTTCCATTAATCAATCTAATTATGCAAATGAGATTTAAAGAAATTTGATTCTTTATAAAAGTGACCCTGAGTTGATACTCCCTATGGTGGAGCGAACAAAAATGGATGAAGACCTCTTAGGGACCGCCTGATGACCAGACCAAATATCGCAGCATGATTGGGTCCCTGATGTACCTCACAGCCAGTAGACCTGACCTAGTATTTGCTGTGTGCATGTGTGCTAGATATCAATCTATGCTCACTAAAAAGCACCTTGAGGCTGTTAAACGGGTCTTTCGGTAACGTCCAAGAACCGAAAAATAGAGGTCTTTGGAATCCCGAAAGACACCGCCATGGCACTAACAGCATACGCAGACACAGATCATGCAGGTTGTCAGACAACTCGCAGAAGTAACGAGTCTGGCAAGTGCTCATTTCCTTGGTGATAAGTTAGTCCAGCTGTCTTCAAAGAATCAAACCCGCACGCCAACCTCGGTCTACAGAGGCTGAATACATCGCGATGTCTGGTTGCTATGCCCAAATCCTATGGATGAGGTCTCAATTATCAGACTATGGCTTTGCTTACAATCGCATCCCTCTGTACTGTGACAACAAGAGTGCCATAGCTCTTTGCTGCAACAATGTTTAGCACTCCAGGTCTAAACACATCAACATCCGACATCATTTTATCAGAGAACAAGTGGAAAAAGGAGTGGTTGAGTTGTACTTCGTGAGGACAGAGTATCAACTGGCGGATATATTCACTAAGGTGCTGCCTAGAAAATGATTCGAATTCATTCTCCCCAGGCTTGGCATGAATGTTTAAGGAAGCCAAGACACTCAAAAGTCTTCAGGATGATACCGGATTGGCTTCAATATCCTATGTAAATATGTACATACCTTAAACGCCAAAAAGAAAAATACAAAATAATAAAACCAGCAAAATCCATATAAATCAGAAATAGAAAAATGCCAAAAACTAGTTTTCTTCAAGACATGTCTTCGCTTATCGATAACATTTACGTCCATAGAAAAGTCAAACAATAATTGTCACGGGGTCTTTAAATGAAGCTTGAACGAAAGTTTAAACCTTTCAAAACATGTCTTAATGGCTTGCAGTTATTTCTGGCTGCAACCTGTTTTTCAAAATGAGGAAAGCACGCCGCCAAAAAGACGGCTGTTCCTAACAACGGGTGATTAAGTTCTCCCAGGCATGGATTACTTCATATCCATGCAACCTCGTGTCTAATAATCCTTCAGTTGCATTATTCTTGATTAAGAAAGTAATTCTTCTTTTACCTTATAAATTTTCATCTATGACTCTTCAGAAAATTATTGAATCTCACGTGGTGTTTTAAAGTGGCCTTATGAAAAATAATCGGACTGGCTTTTATAAATTAGACGACTCATCAACGACTACAACTCTTTAGCTAGAGAACGGGTCATTTGATTGAGGGGGAGAGTGGTTTTTTCAAATTCATGACATCTATCAGGCATTTTTTCAACACAAAAAGATGTGGTAACTAACGGGGCTATGGATTAAGGGGGAGTTAGACTGGAGTTGACTCAAAATGATTCAAATATGTCAATTATATGCAAGTTTAGGATCTTATTTGCTATTTGCTAATTGTTTCCTAGTTTTTTTTTAAATGAGAAAGACCAATTGTGTCATTTTCCCAATGTTAATTATTCAATTAGCTACTAGTTAACTCCAAGTGTTATAGAGATATGAAAAGTGAGGGACTAATCACGTCATTTATCTTACATTATATGAAACAAGAAAGAGAGGGGCCATTAATGCCAACTTCTGAAAGTATAACCTAAGAACAAAAAGGGTGAGATGCGTTTTGACTTGGTCAAATATCACAAAAACTCAGTCAAACACATCCATTTCCCTCTCTCATTATCTACATTGCGTTTTGCCAATTCTGTGATTGTTTATGTGATTCCTTATGTAGGTAATGTTAGTTTAAGATTGTTTAACATTTAAACACACTTATCTTTCAATAACTTGGCGATTAAATCTCACTCAAATGTCTCAACTTGAAGATCTCATGTGAATTGTCAAATCAAGAACAGCGTTTAGATAACTCATTTTTTATGATTAGTTATTGCTGGGTTTAGTTAGATCGTATGGATAATGCTTGATAGATGAATAAAATGTTTCCTCAATCGCTTCATTAGGTTGCTTGTGAATTTCGATAAATAGGTTGACCTTTTAAGTCAAATGCTATGCGTATGAAGCGGTTTAAGATGCAATTATGGTGAGGTATTTTAGCGGTGCATAGTTTATATGTATTTAAATGTAGAAGAATTGTGGCTTAGGATTGCATTAAAATGAAAGGTTAAATCTGCGTCTCATGAGGTTCATGTTGCGTTTGATATTTGTTCTTGATTGGTTTTGAGTCCCATATACATGTGTGATGTTTGGGTTTAGAAAAATGTTATTGGTTGCGTTTTAAGGTATTTCTTGAATGCGTTTTGATATGAAAGTGGTTTTTCTGGTTGCGTTTTCAGATAGAAGATCATGTTGCCGTTTTTGGGACTCTACTCTAGATTGCGTTTTGATTCTATGATTTCAGATTGCGTTTTGATAGATAGTATCGTGATTGCGTTTTGAAGTTATGATTCTAGATTGCGTTTTGGTTTACCTGTCATGATTGCGTTTTTTTATGTTGTTGCGTTTTGATTACATGTTTATGTTGTCATTTGATATTTTGAAAACGAACAGGTTCAAAACGCAACATGTTGCGGTTTGAAATAGAAGAAAGTTTTTTTTAATATTAAAATAGTAAAGCCACCTTTTCAAACTTTTTAAAATTGGCTGCGTTTTGACTAATTTAATATTATAACCACTGCGTTTTGATGTCTGTGTTTTGATTATGACTGCGTTTTGACTCATTACATTTTGATTGTGACTGCGTTTTGACTCATTGCGTTTTGATTGTGACTGCGTTTTGACTCATTGCGTTTTGATTGTGACTGCGTTTTGAGTATGAATTATTCAAATATCATTGCGTTTTGGTCTTGAAGTTGTTGAAGATTATTGTTTGATTAGAGTGTCTTATCCATTGCCTGTATCCTGCATGGTTTGTTAATTGCCATTGAATCTTATGGTTAATTCGGTGTGTCTTGTCCTCTCTTCGACGAGTTAACTTCCGTTGATTCAAGAGTTGACCAAACTCATTGATTAACACTATAACATGATCTTAGGGTTCTTTCTCTTGGATCTTGTGCATACGTGATTAACTTCCGAGCATCTGCTCACATCTAACAATTCCTATCTACATGGTCGCTTTTCTGTGATTGTAACTGTGGCAGTAATACATGACTGATGAGTACATGCACGCACCAACGCCGTCCTCCGCAATGGCACCACCCGTCCTGTACAGATGAACAGATCTTACCACGCATTCGATGGGTGCCAATTGGGAAAAGCAAGTGCTATCTGAATGAAGAAAAATCTCAACCCAACCCAATTTCAAGATTAATGTGGATAACTCAAGCAAACAAATTTCTTCATAGCTTTACAGCTGTCATCAGACAATACCGGGTTATCTATTATTCAACAATTCAGGGATACTATTGTTTTGTACAGTAAAGCTGGGAGTTATAGGTGTCAACTGGAGCGAGCAATGGTTTGACTCACTCAAGACACACGCTCATAGACTCTCTCAGATCACCGCCAGTCGATAAAAACCGGCTTTTTCACCTCCTCCGACTCCTGTATACATCTTATCGAGTTTGACAATGAGTTGGGTTATCCAAGAGGAGGTCCATAAACTTGGGTCAAATGTCACCACTAACACATGTTCCAACCATGTAGGGCACACATAACAATCTCAATATGTTGCCATACGGAAAAGGACTTCAGGATTTGAAAAGACCAAGAGCCCCAGTGGCTACATATCCTCTGGGGTGTTTGTTAATCGCGCTCCACATTGATTATGGCTGAAAGGAATGTGGGAAGAATTTACTCCATTCTATCTCAATTTCACAGAAGACAAAAGGAATCTGGCACAGCAAGCTCAAGGAAAGAAGAAAGCGACTATCATTCTGATCCCAAGTATCCGGTTCACTAAGTTGATAATATTTCACTTGCAACGACTACACAACTTCCACCCAAGACCTGAGTCCCCACTCCATCTGCCTACTGAGGAACCAGTACTAGGTAATCTCAAGTTCAGCGCTAAGGGGACCAAACGGGAAGTCTCCGGGATGACTATACGCGAAATGAACCATCAATGATGTCATCGAGTAGCTGATTATTATATGCTTATCTAGAAAAAGTTTCAAAGCATCCACGATACCTCGCAGGTGAAGAAGTGGAGTGATCCCTGAAAACATCCAGCACCCAAGCCAGCAAAGCCAGCAAAACAAACCAAACCAAACCAAAACCAACCAAGCAATCAAAGCCTACCGAACCCAAAGCTGCATCCAAAAAGCCTAAACCAGCACGGCCAAACCTCAAGAGAAGAAGCACAAGCCGGTGTCTGAGTCGTCAAAGGCCCCACCACTAGTCAAACGTGCTAAGGCGGGGAAATTGGTTAAGAAGAGAATTGTTAAGAGTTCTAAGCAGTTGGTAGATGAATTCGTTGATGAAGGGGTTCCTATTGCTAAACCCAGCCTTGAAGACACAAAGGATGCATAACTACAAAAAGGTTCTAGAAGAGAAAGCCTAACAGATTTTACCCTACACGAAGGGGTCCTCTTCCCCCTGAGGTATTCAGGGAACCAGATACTGTTACTTCATACCACTGCCAGAGGTGCCGTAAAGGGAAAAGAGAAATTAGGTGAAGAACAAGCTCTCAAGTTCTTTCTACACCTTCAAGACTACTAAGAACAAGAGCCCGACTGAATAACATTATAATCTTTCAGAGACACTCCCGTACCATCTGAACCACAGGCCTGAAGAGTCTTCCTCCCTTTAATGCGAACTTGGATATATGTCATGACACGGAGTCTGATGAAAGAAATGCCTTCAGTGCAGAAGTGGGGCTCAAGACGAAGGCCAGGCTGGACCCCAGACCCTGGTACACTAGATAAAGCCAGGCAGGACCAAACCCTATGATGGGACTGAATCCCACCTTTACCAACACCTATGTGTTCTCGCTGGACCAAACCTGAACACTCGATGTTGAGAAGCACTGACCCTCCAGTCAACCACAACGAGCATGATGGATGAAGGGTTCACAGCCGCGCATACCCGATGTACAGGAGAATCTAAAGCTAACGGGTGGATGAACAGGTGAAACCAGAAGAACCTGTCAGCTCTCCATATGGACTTGTCATCTCTACAACATATCTTCGCAAAGACTTTAGCTTTGGTGATCAATTCTTGAATGACAAACCGTCTGAGGCTGGCAATGAGAAGACAACGACAGACACCGAAGCTGAATCAATGGTGTCTGTCACTATTCAGCAAGACATCTGTAGGACTCCGTAAATTCAGGTAAATAAAATATTCCTATAAATTCTTATTTTTACCTCTTTAGTAAAATTTTAATTTTTACTTTTACTTTTACTCGATTCGTAACTCTCGTCTCCATTTTTATTTTAAACTGTGTTAAGAAATTTCTATCCGTCTCGAGCCCTCAGTAATTAAATTTTCAATAAAGTATCCCGTTTTATGTAAAACTATTTTTATCTTGTTCGTTTTTACTTCGTGATTCCGCCTTAACTCTCGTTATATTTTGCGTTAATACCCGTTAGCCTCAAAACTACCCACCTATCTTAAAATTTATACCCTAAACACTAAAATAACTATTAATAAAACCTCAAAGTGGTCAAACCACATATCCTTGTGGCGTGTCACTTAGTTAAGTGTCTTAGGGACACTTGTAAACTGACATTTGCATGTTGTCATTCCTTAAAACCACTCCTTTCAATACTTCTTCCCACAATTAAAAAAAACTTTTACCACTCTCTTTTGTATCCCACAATATTTTCCGATCCAAAATAAACCTCCCAAACACCACAATCCATATTTTTTATTATCTCTTTTTTGTAATAATATATTTGAAATATTTAAGGTTCAAGTATTAGGCTATTATTCATGGTTTAATTCACTTCAAACAACACAAGACACATTATTTCTTGGGTCCAAAGATGAAGAATTAATATGGATCTTTCACTATATTTCAAAGGTTTTTGAGTGTTAAATTTTCTTTGATCTTACCATTGTGAGTATTTTCCTTAGTCTTATTTAGTCATGTAATTTTTATAATATTTGCATGTGTATAATCTAGTCTATTGAATTTTGAGCCATTTTTAGATTTGATTGATGATGGTAATGATAATAGGCGGAGATAGGCTAGTTAGGCGAAGTTGTGATGTTGTGTCATGGGAAAAATTAAAGTTTGAAGGGGTTTAAAGCTACCCATTTTGTGCAGAAAATTAGCGAGCGGTTTCAGAGTAAGTCAAAAATATTAAAACTTGATTTTGGCCTAGAGTTATGAAAGAGGTCGCCCCAAGCTTCGATCGAACCGCGCACCCCCGTAACTCCATAAAAGCGGAAGAAGTTACGGCAAAACCAGTTTTAGAAAAATCACGTTTTTTTAATCAGTTATTTGCTAAAAATTTGTATGCTGATCAGATTTTCATTGCCAATTATGAGCATCAATCGAGTCCGTTTCAGCCTTCTGGCTTAACAAGAAAGTTGTTCGAATGTCGTTTATCATAAAATCTTTTTTTGGTCCAAAGTTCACGAAACGTGAATAGCGGGTTCAAAACCACTGGTCAAACTGCTGCGTTTTTACTAAAATAAATAGGTGCCGCAGAAATCTGAAAAGGTATATTTTGGTCATTTTCTGTCGAGATTCAAGTCTCGGCCAAAACTAAAAAGTTGTCCGAAACGTCGTTTTACATCAAAATGCTTTAGAGTCCGAGTCGTGAAAATGTATTTTAGCGGGTCGTTTTGAACGGGTCAGACTTAAGGAAATTTATAATAAGAAGTCATCATGACGAAATTTTAAGATTAATCAATTTGTGTTTTACAAATATAAGTGCATAAAATATAATAGCTAAAACTGAAATGTTTACCCATTACTGAAATTAGTCCCTCTTACTTTCGTTCGCAGGTTCTAGATTCCTTACTATTGATTAATGGGTCAAAATGGGTAATTTACATTAAAATTACATATTAGTGCAATGTCATGCTCCCTATTTGGTCACACACCTCATGATTGCTAATTACATTTACGAGTATCGATTTATAACTTTATCGTTTTAAAAGAGTCACATCATTCTTTTAGTTGATACTTAGCGGCATTTGCTTTTGATCCACGATCTCGTTACTTCTTACTTTAATTACTTTTGGTTGAGTTCATAGCCCATTTTTTCTACATATACATGTTTAAAAATTCTACGGGGGTGAGATATACAAGCTGTTTTACTTTACCTTTGGACACAAGTACTTTCAAAATTGTATGCTATCCAGACTGTTGCTTGAATATTATTGCCTAAGTTACCTCAATGCCAATTAAGTCCCTTTTTCCTATCATGAACCGTTAAATTACTAGTATAGTAAGCGCGAATGTTGTGGGTAGATCTATCGGGACTGACAATCCCCACCTTACTTTTGGGTCACAAGTTGATCATGGTGCATTTAACATGTTGAAAAATTTTAGAATGTTTTGGCATGCATTCTATATACTTAAGGGCAGACGTTAAGGTTTCGGTGTCATGAGCTTAGTGCAATAATACATATTTCTTTTAGACTTGGTGAATCTGTTTCTCTTGTCTACACTACTAAATCTTGTGGTCCATGCTTTATTTACTGTTAAACCTATGAATTCACTCAACAAATTTTTGTTGACATTTTAGCATGTTTAATCTCAGGTCCAAAGGTGTGAATCTCTGGATGGGAGCCGCGAAGGATATCATGAAGATGGATTCTGTGTTTTTCTTAAATTCGATGCTAACTTTTAAACTTGTTCTCTAAAACAATTGTCATCTTTTGAAAACTATGTGTTATTACTTTTATGTCACCTTGTAAACTGTTGGGACCGAAACTAAACTCTGATCTTTGGTGATGCATCGAATGAAAACTTTAATTAAAAACGTCTCTTTTGAGGTCGTTTCCTATTACTTGTTGTTGTGCTATGACGTCGCACCCCAATGCTACCTGTTCCACTGCTTGTCTGATTTTGGGGGTGTGACATTGCAGGCTCATGAACAGGTATGGTGGTGATCAGTTAAGGAAACTACATACGCTGGGAAAGGTTCATTCAGAGTTATTCTTACATGAGGAGCGGTTTTCAGAAATTAAAATCAAAGGTTTTCCTGTGTTTGTAGAGATAAAGATATAAATATATGTTATAAGTGTAAATTGTTTGAGACTTTAATGTTTTTGTTTTTTCATAGAAGACTATAGTACTCGTCCTTCAAGATGGCGTCGCTAAGGAATGCTATTCCTAGACGGACCCATAAGGAACGATCTCAACCGTGAGTTCTTATATACTTTGCGGTTTTGGGTAAATGGTTTTCAGTTTCGTTTTCTCATTCTTACATTTTTTTACATTCAGAAAAGAAAGGAATAGAATTGGGCTTCTCGAGAAACATAGGGGTGAACCAAAAAAATAGACTTAACAAGAAGAACCAAAAATTCTCTTAGAGAAGAAGGTAATTTATTCAGTAACAGGGTTATTCTTTTGTGGTTTACATTATTCAAAACAATTTTACTTGATTTAGAAAATCGAGAGGCTAACCGCAACACTGCACTCATTTGATTCTCAGCCATCAAATAAAGATGTATACTATGCCGAAGATAGGTATATGAGTTTTCGCTTATATTAAGTTAATGTATGTCTTGCATAATGTGGGTAGTTAAGTTAATCGTGGAACATGTGGATTCAGTTATCCTTATATAGCCCTCATCTTTTATCCTCTTCATTAAGGTATGACGATGATTTAAAAGACTAACATTTGGTTCATGTTTTCTTTATGGTTTTAGAATGTGGACTGCGCCTGAACCTAAGGGCCTGTCAATACTAACTGGGGTAGAAGATGAACAGCTTCAAGTGTTTACGGGTCAATTCAGCTCGACCCAACAATTTTTTACATGTACGAAAAATTACTTTCTGGACCCAACCCGCCTGACCTACCTGTATTGACAGCCACACTTGGAGCAAATCTAGCCAAGCATCGGGTGAATCCACAAGTGTACATCGGATGCATGAAGTCTGGTCCTGTGCTTGCTCATAAGTAAGCGATAGCTTTTATTATTGATTATTATTTTTTGAATTTTTTTGTGGGCTCAAGCGTTAACTATTTATGTATAAAGGGGAGTGAGATATCATGAACCAGAACATTGGAAGTCTGGTGAAGAAGGAAACAAGTATTTCAGACATGCAACTGGACAACTATATGCCATCTCAAAAGATTTGGCCACTTATATCTCACGTAGATTACTCTCCGAAGCATTGCGCTCGCGACGAACGCGGGGCGATTAATCAGAGAAATATTTAATACTTTTACACACACACACACACACACGACATACATTATTTATAACACTAATCGACAACTTGCTCAGTGTGTTGTTTCAATGAGGAGTCCTCGACTTTGGATTTGGTTAAATGTACATTGCGGTACGTGGTGTATTTCTATAGAAAAAGTTCTACTTGTTACTCGATATGCATCATCTACTTGATAAGATAGATTCTTGTCTACAGTTTTAAATGTAGTAAGATAAATAATTGCAAACATATTTAAGGAAATGTAAGTCATATGGTTTTTAGTATATGTGAAAGCTATTACATTTATGTATGCAAGCTTACTGTGATTGTATTTTATAGATAACTAGCAAGGTACCCGCGCAATGCGGCGGCGGGTACCATGTGACTATTTCACGACGACCAAATATTATTCGGGTAAACGTTTATCATTAATATGTTACAAGTATAGATATGATATTTACACATTTTTTCCATTAAACCACTTATTTATCCTTATGATGGTTACAAGTTTTGAGGTTACAAGTATTTATCAAATAGAGAAGACTTCCTTTTTATCTTAAATTTTTTAAAACATTATTTTTATAAGTATTGAAGGGAGAATATTTCCTTACCTTTCATTATCCTCAACACACCAAATAAATACAAATACAGAGAATTATTAACTTTATAAAAACCCGGTACCGGGTCAACCCGAATGCATTTAATGAGTGTTGGGTCAACCCGTCGAAAACCACTATTCCCGCCTGAAACTGCCACACTTGCCTGAAAACCCAACAAACCCGGTTGAAACCAAACCCGATTAACAATTTATTATTAATAGGAAGGATACGTGTCAATGACTTCTCCCCCACTTTTCTTCTCACCGTCCTATTTTTCCAAGTATATCTTCTTCACGCGCCTCTTTCTCTGCTTTCTCTCTTTCTTCCATGGATTCACAAACCCAGATTCATCTCACACCAACAACATCTACATCTTCATTGGGCCTCTTTCTAATGTTGATGTTATATATATTTAATACCTATACCACCATGATGCCGCCGACCTCTTCGTTGCCGCTGTTCATGGTATGTGGCGTTGGTGGTCGGTAGGTGACGTTGGTGACCTTAGATGGGTCCGTAGGTGACGTCGGTGACCTTATATGATTGGTTTGTTTTATTGGCGATTTGCATTTGTTGGCTTTTGATTTCCTTAATTAAAGAAGTGTATTGTTGGGGATTTGCATGGTGGGAACAACAAGGTAAATTGAAAATATTTAATTTTTGAATTAGGGTTTTATTATAATTTAGAGGTTTGGTTGATTTGTTAATCATGAAACTTTTATATGCTTTTCTGTTAAATTGTAGTTGGAGTTTTTATGCGAAATTTGAATGATTGAATTAATGTTATATGGATATGGTGGATGTGAACTTATATGTGGTTGTCATTGTTATTGTTCCTGCTTAAAATTAAGATTTACGGTTCGGGGTTGCTTATACTTTGGGCTTATGCTTCTTCGATGCCACCGATCATTTCGTTGCCACTGTCCATGGCGTGTGACGATAGTGACGAGTGTGTGACGATGATGATAGGCTTATAAGCTGCAAAATAAGCTGAAAGATAATTTATCTGCATATAAGTTATATCAGACCATAGTTTACAAATGGCTTCGATACTGATAGATGGGAAAAGGAGGATGCCAACCCACATTTGGCTTATGTTCTGCAAATAAGTGTTGCTTATTGCGCTTTCTATTAGTTTTTATGCGATTAAATTGATGGTGATATCGTTTGTGAGGGGTTGTGATAAGTACAAATGGCTTCGATACTGAGTTATGTAATATGGTAACCGAGGCAATGACAAATTTTTTATGCGTTTACTGTTTTGGGAGGCGTAGTTTACTGAAACCCGTATCTTGGCGGGGCGGCCACATGGTTACAGTCGTTACGGGTTTTGATGTCGCCTTCACACTCGCAGGCCTGAGCCTCTTTTATGCAGATGCCCACATATATAGGTAGAAAGAAACAACATAATCTGTGTGTCTTTCGACAAACAAAAGGTCTTATTTTTTCTTTTTTGCTAAAAAAAGCTGCCTCAAACACAAGGTTTTATTGTTTCTTTTTTGCTAAAAAAAGGCAGCCTTGGTACATTGGATGAAATTGAACGACTTGATTATTAGTTTTTAATTATAGTTGAAGCCTTTTTTCGATTATGATTTTTTATCTCAAGTTTATAATTTTTGGTTTGACCAATTTTGGATTTGATGAAATTTTGCTAGTACCTGCCCGCTTGACCACCGTTGTCGCGCCCACAACCCCAAAGTTTTCTGTTATGGGTTTGTTTTTCTATACATCTCTGATATTAAATTTCTATTAGTTCATTTGTTGTTACTATGATTGTTACATCGGTACTTTGGATGTGTATGATTTAGTCAATTTTTGATTATGATATGCTTAAAGATTGTGGTGGGTTTGTGTTTTTTGGTTATAGATTAAAATTTGATACGTAATCAAGCGAGGATAAATCCCCGTTATGGTTGACGACAAAATAGCTATAGTCATTTGGCGGGCTTATTTTGGCTCATGTGGGTGGTTTGCCTTCTTATCACATAATCCCACCGTTATCCCATTCTAGATCCTTATTTTTAAATAATATCACTGATACTGTCAAATGATAGCAATGGACTTTCTTTTGGTGCGTTATGTTGAACACAGGACGCTGTGCCAACTTTGTAGAAAGTGGACGGATGGTAGAGAGCAGGAATTTCTCGCCTCAGTAACCTCCACATGCGCAGGTGCAATCTGTTAAAACGTCGGTTTAATATTTGAAAAAGGTTGGGCTGACTTTGGCTTGATTAAATGTTATAGGATGATACTCTAGACCTTTAGTATGCGTGGTTTACCGATACCTGTATCTTGGGTAGACAGTTACACCGAGAATACGATTGCAGCCATGGCGGGTGTCTGGTCTCGCTACTGTATTCGTAGATCTGAGCCTCATTTGTTAACGTTATACGTACCAATGTTTCCCCATTTTAGCGAGCTGTGATAAAGTCAGCATTGACATGGTATGTTGTTACTTCACTGTTACACACATCTCCCAAGGCATATCACATCTTCCAAATGCAACGTCGAATGAAGTTTTTGCACGAGGACAGGCACGTATTTCATCATCTCTTGGGCTTCTAATACCCATTGATTCAATCTCCTGAAGTTTTTGAAATACCCATTTTTTGGGTATGAGGTTATGGGTATGAGGCTATAAGTATATGAACTTATTAATCAATTTGGTTTTAGTGTGTAACTAAAGAAAGTTTAAAACAGTAATAGCATTTTTGTAGTTTTGTCTGTATATTTCTCGAAACTTGAGACATTGGATTATGTGGCTTCAAAACAGTGACATAATGCTGGTAATAGCTTAAGGGATTATTCAAATAAGTGGGTCTAAAATGACTTTACTAAGATGTTAAGGATTAGTTGTTTGGATGTACCCAAAAACATCAAAAGTGCCATTACATATCTAAAATATATTGTTTTGTGCTATTTCACAGGCGGTTGGAGCATATTTTTCAGACGATTCAAGTTCTCATTGGTATGGTGGGCATAAAATTTTCCCATGATCTGTAATCGCAACAATCAGGTATTATTAATACCTTAAAAGTTCTTTTGTGTTATTAAAAATTAAAGATTGTTATTAAAGCACATTACTGAATTGATTTTTTTATGTCATAAAAGATATAGGATTGGATATTGATATGTTAAGCTCGGATCATTCACCATCTACACATGAGCTAAAATTATCTGCTGAAAGCGATTTTTAGAGGGAATGGGAAGGTATATCCTCCTTAGAGGCAAGTTAGTTGTTTTCAGGTATTTTGATACTTCTATCCAGAACTTATTGTGTTTGGGGCTGAAATAAGGGTTAAAATGGGTCAGTTTTGGAGCTGAAAAGGGTGGGTTTGACGGCTCAAATCGAGGCATTTTGGTGTTGGAATAGAGGCGTGAACGGGTGGATTTTGGTGTTAACTCTTTATTTTTACCAAATAAGCAGCTAGAAATTAGCAATTCCAAACACCCCTTTTAATTACAATCTCAAAATTCAGCATGATTCTTTGAATTGTTCTAAGTCATAGATGATTAATTAGATTCCTATTTAGCATGCAAACGAAAAAATGTATGTATATGAATATGCATAGTTGTTATCAGATATCTAATTTTCTAGCAATCGTGCATGTAAACTATGCAACCTTTGCTTCTGTTACTTAAGGTCTTTGATGTGGCGCTACTAATTTTTTTCAATTATTGTCATCACAGTCATCGCCAGTCAAATTAACAATCTTGAAGAGCAAAGATGGTTTGACTAAAGTACTTTGCTTTTGCGAATTCCATTTGGTGTAACATATACGTTGTGCGTATAACCAGAAGCCAAGTGGCTGCAAAGGGGCACTAAAGTATCCATGGTGGACTTAGGCTTACATGTCGATACCAGGTTTGTTTTTTAGGATTTATAACCAATTAATCATACACACAAATATTTTTTGAGTTGTACAGAGTTATGCTAAAATTTCAGGTTCAAGTTGTTTTTATAGCCGCATGGGAATTCTGTTTTGAGTTGATAAATTGGTTATATCACCATTTGGAGAGTAACAAAAAGATATAGTTTGCTTTCACATAGTGAAAAACTAGTGCAAAACCAATGTAATATATATACGAATATAGTGACAACTCATTTCATTTCAATCTTATAGCCATTCCTGTATCGCCACACATGACTTTTGAATGAACATTCATGTGATATGATTATATATCAAATGTGAAGGAAAATTTAATTGTGTTTAAAATCGATTATACAGAGGAAAGGTAAGACGTTAATTGTCAATTTTAGGTGTGCATACATTTGTTGTTTGATGATTTGCGTTTTGCAACCACAATAATAAAAAAATCTTCTCCAAAATGAAATCCCTTCCACCCTCTATTTTTTTTCTCAAATGTCGTATGTGTTAGACATTCTAAAGATGAAGGCGATATTAATTTAGTGTCAAACCGAAGGGCAATTGTCTCAGCACCAAAAGGATTTAAGCCAAACCATGCAGTCCATGAAAGGTTCAAAAATCAATTAAAGGAAAGACGTTCTGATTACTCCGTTGCATACAGAGTTTATGTGTTCCCAACAAAAAAGAAACTAAAATTGTAGTTTTGATCGATAAAGTTCAAGCAACTTACCAATGTCAAGTTCAATCATAGGACGAAGAATATTGGAAGTTTTTGAGATTTGACCTCAAATGCTATGAACACGAGTCCGAATGTGGTAGGAGGTATTCTCCTAAACCTTTTAAGGGCTCTTCGATGTTTCTGTGACTGAACTAAAGCAAATTTTTCCACCACTTTGAAATTAATGTGGATGTTAAAATGGTCTATCTAGAAACGTTTACAGGGTAGTTTGAGTCTGTGACTGAAAAAAATGTGCAACTTTAAAGTGGTGGTTTGGCCTCATTTTCTATAACCTTACTTCGTCTTTTATTTTCAGTCCTTAGAAAAAATAAACTTCCAGTTTTGATCCGTTAATCCACCTCGACAGCAAGAATTTGACATAAAAAAGGATATGGAAGAGGACCACAACAATTTCTTATGGTGAGCATTATTTTTACTCTTTGTGCTCTTTCACTTTATATCTGTGATTGCGACGATAGGAAAACTAATTTATTCGTTGATCAATATTTGAAGTATTTATTTGTTTTTTTAATACAGGTTGCCTGCAAGATACGTAGATAGAGGTCCACCATCACGCAGTCTCACGGAGATAATATGGAGGACATTTTTATGCGCTTCCTTCATCCAAACATCATTTACACAGCAGGGTGTTGAACTCGAAACACCGGGATCGCTTGCTAAACACGGAATCCAAAGGTTAGACTTTTTTGGTCGGCTCACGATTGATCTAATGTCTCATTAGAAAAAGCTTCAACATGTTTTAGTTTTTCTAAAATAGGAAAAGAAATAAGAAAGGTTTCATAACTGGAATTTCATTTTGTAACGAGATAACAGGTAAGATGCCAAATTGTTGTTGGTGGTCATAGAGGTGACGCTCCTGAATTTCTTCAGTTTCTAGAAGATACTTTAGAATTATCGTTTGCCTATCAGTTGCATAAACAAATTGACCCATTTTATTGTAATAAAGTCAACGTAGGCAAATGCATCTGATATGTATATTTGCAAAAAAAATTAAATAAAACAAGCTTCATTTAGAGCCAAAAAATGGGATCTGGCTTATGGGCATTTTTTTGTTTGTGTTTTTTGTTCAAGTATGTCTACGTCTCCCAAAAATTCCATCATTTTTTTTTATTCTAAATTTCGTGAGCGTTTGAGAACTTGATAAACAGGTTTCATGGTTTTGGGCTTTTTTTAATTGTTTTAAAGGATATTTCGGTCGATGAGAAACGGACGCATGAGCGCATTGTTGGATTATTATCTTCCACATTTCAACAATGTTTCTCATGTTGTGAAGGTGGGTAGAGGACTTGTTCATGACTGCATCCTCAATTAAAGCTAATATAGCACAACCTCAATACCCACCTTATGGAGGATGGAGGGTAAATATGAACACTTCGCTTGTCATAATGTTTTAGTTCTTACCATGTTTTTCAGGATATCATTTGTGTATGCTATTCATTTAGTGTTACCTAAAAATGGTAGCTTTCTAAAAGGGGTAATTAAGTTATAAACTGAACCTAACTCACTAATGTAGTTTGTTTACTTTAATTTATATATAACATAATAAAAGGTTAGGGTGTTATTGTTTTTGGACGTGGGTGTTGGGAATGATTAGGTTTGATTTTTATGGACTATAATTGCTCTTAATATAAGGAGTTTTTTTTATTGTCGAAGGTATTGTAATTTGTAGGCTGCTGTTAGTGGTTTACGGAACAACCTTTTTACATTTTGCTTTACTGTGAAACAACTGAACAGACACTGAAAAGGTTACATGTTGTTTACTAAGTCAATGCTTTTGAGTGTTTATGACCTACCATGGAGTGATGGTAAGTGCTTTCGAACAGTTGGATACCTTTTGAGATTTATAAACACAAGGGGTGGAAAAGTGACTGGTTGTACATTACTGAGTTACTCTTTTATTTACCTTAAGGAATACTTAGATGTTGGAAAATGGGCGTGTATGGCGGGTAAGTTTACGAGCTAATATGGGTAAACGAGTGTACTTTTTTTGTGTCATTCACTTAGGGTCTGTTTGATTTAGTGGTATAGGAATGAAGGATAACCATTTAAAAACCTTTAGGAGGGTTTACTTTCATGTTGTCTTCGAGCAAGGGCCAAGTTTCGATTACGTATATGCTAAAATGATTATTGTTCATAAGTACGGTTTGTGTGTGGGTTAGACTGTAATGCAAAGAGTATATACACTAAGCTATTCGACTTTGATTCTGTTCGATTTCGTTTGTGTGTTGAGTATATGATCACTGTTGAGAATATAATAATGTAATGCAATAGTCACTTTCAAAACTAAGTCAATACATTGTGATACTCTTAAACTGTAATGCAAGATAATCATAGTCACTTTCGGATTATTTTATATACATTAAGCAACAAGTATGATTTTGCTAAGAGTGTATATTCTCTTTGTGATAATAGAATGAAATACCTAAAGCACAATAATGGCCCATAAGTCATTCATATATCATGCATAGCCGATAATAACATTCTTACATTCTAACGCGCCTGTGAAAAGCACAAGAAGCAAATTTTATGTAATCGATAAGGGTGTCGTGTGTTTGTGAATACTTAATTTTCCTGTTACTCTAATGACATGGTTCTATGTTTCTGCAGGTGAACGCATAACACATAAAACATAATACGCAGAAAAGATGAAAAATAAGGGTTTGGTTCATAAGCAACCTGAAGCATTTACAGGAATTGGACCTAAATTGTTATAAAAGTTTGTAAACCCCTAATTTCATGAACACATGATGTAGTCAAAGTTTCAAGGTTTTTTTATGGGATTAATTATTGTTTCTTTTCAGTTTTAAGGGCCGATTTGCTTTGCATTTAGTCACTTCTATAGTATCTGTTTGCATCCCTGGAGATTTTTACAACTTAGAAAGCTTCACCAAATGTTGTCTAATTTTTCTTTTTTCGACATGAACTAAGTGTAAGAGCACATATTCTTACCTTTTAAAGCATCTTATATGGTGATTTTAGAATGTGTATCTTACAGCACTTCTCTACGTATCTTTCAGCAGAAAACCAGTCGAGACAACTTTCTGAGATGGCACAACTAAATTAGCTAAGAAAGAGGTTGTTTTTGCAGTTTTTTGGGCTCGGCTACCGACTTTACCATCCGAGTCGGCCAAGTACCACTCAAATGAAAATGTTTGTTGTTTAGAAAGTCCAGATGTTTTTAGTTCTATATGAAGACTAGAAAATGTATAAGGTTTTGGCGTGCTTTTAATGTATGTTTATATCATTAATAAACCTGATGTATTTTGACATTGTACTTTATTTCTGTCGTAAATATAAGGTAAGCAGTTTATTCCTGCAGCAGATTACGTCTAGATTGAATACACAAACACAATTTTATTATTTTTAACTATGTATATGATGGTATATTTATATAGGAGTATTTGCTACTGCGTTACGAGAGTGATTACGTGATATTGAAATTGCAAACAAACAACACAAAGACTTCGGCAACAAAAATGTAAAATCTCGCGCTTCGTAGCGAAGCGCGGGTTACAAACCTTGTTTTAAACTAAAATAGATGCATTCATTCATAAATTTAAAATTCATACTTGATAAGTATGAATATTACAACAAGATAAATAAACCTAGAAGCATAACTACAAGATCATCCTACACCTACATAAAGCCTAGTTGATTCTTGATTGATAGAAGTTGGCTTAAACAAAAGATGGGTGACAATTATTTTTAAACATCAATGACGTTTAATGGTGAAGTAAAGAAGTTGATGCGAAAGCAAAGGTAAGAAGATACTCAACATGAGAGAACATGAAATGCATTGCATCCCTAAGAAAAAGGATGAGATTGTGGTTGTAAAAGCAATATAAATAATGAGCTCAATGTTAGTCAAAGATATTGAAGTAAATAAGAGGGCCCATTATTGGTGGTTGAGGTGGTGGTGGTGGTGAGGATGATGGAGTCTCAAATATGTGATCAAGAGGAGTGATAAGAGAAAGAGTAAGAGTGATATCCAAAGAAGGATGACTTATGAGTGGAAGTGGGTTAGAAGGTCTTGGCGGAGCATCCAATGGATTATCAAGAAAAGGTTTAGTTGGTGGTCGAGAAGGTGTGTTTCTTGAAGAAAAAAGAGAAGAATTTGGTTTTGATATAAAAGAGGATGAAGTGGTTCCTAGAGTATAAGATGTTTCTTTGGTTGATGGAGTTTTGGAAGGTGCATTTGGTGGTGATGGAGATGATGATTTTGCTATAGGAGATGGTGTGTGAATGTCATCATCTTCTTGGGTCAAATCCACAAAGAGTTTTCTTGGTGGAATGATGGTGAATTATGAGTTTCTTGGAAGGGTTGGATGAAGAAGCTTGAGTGGAAGCCATGTGTCAGCCTCAAAATATTGAGTCAAACAAGGAAACTCTGTCTTTCTTAGATATATGTTGTAATAAGCTAGTTACCGGAATTGGGTTCGATTATGTAATCTAATATTACATGTGTTGTGGGCTAAAGCCCAAAGTAATCTCGAGCCCGACCCAAGATTAAATACCATTCGGCCCAACAATGCCTTATGAGGCCGACCATAAGATGGTATAAATACCCTCTCCATAAATGGAGAGGGTGTTAGTTCTTATTTGTAAACACATACATTTGTGCAATTAACCAAACACTCCTCTTTCTCTTTTCTTCCTCTCCTTGTTCTTTCTTTCTTAGATTTGGATTATGTGTGATGTGTGTGAAGTGAATATGGTATAGAGATTGGGATAACATTTGGTATCATACGCCACGGGTAGGTGGGTGATTTGTAGTTTGTTTGTGGGCTTATACAATAGCTTATATAAGCTTTTTTCTCTCGACTTAATCTTTGTTTTCGTGCTTATTTAGGATAAAAGCTTAATATTTTCATTAGAAAACATTCACTAGCTTAATATGAGTTATAGGTTATAGATTTTACGGTTAAAAAGTGCTTATTTTCGTTGTTCTAATAGCTTATTTAGGTCGCGACTTATTTTAAGCTTATTAGGGGTTTTAAGCTTGTTTTTTCACAAAAATCTTGTACTTTCTTGTTTAAAACCTTATATAGTTACTATATCTAGATTTTCATAGCTTATTTCATTCTAAAAATCGACCACTTTTTCAAAAAAAATTATGGGTTTATGTTTGAATTTTGCGGTTTGGTTTTTGAGATTCGTGATTTTGTTATTGAATTTAGCGGTTTGCTAGTTGGTGATAGAGATTTGATCACAAGCTGAGTAGCGGTTTGATTATCTCATTAGCGGTTTGATACTTCAAAGCTAGCAATTTAAACAGGTTCACTAGCGGTTTAATAACAAAGTGGTAGCGATTTGAAGCTCCAAAAGTAGCGATTTGGTTTATGACAAAGTAGGAGTTTGGTTCATGCGTTATAGCAATTTGAACTTGGGAAAATAGCGGTTTGAAATGCTACTTCTTTGGCGGTTTGATTCACATGAAAGTCGCAGTTTGATGCAAGATTTCTTTAGCAGTTTGATCATATATCATTTAGCGATTTGATCTAAAGGCTTTCGCGATTTGTTCTAAAGGCTTTCATGATTTTATCAAGACCATTGTAGCGGTTTGATAACAAGTTTATTAGCGATTTGATCAAAGGATTTAGCGGTTTGATTAAACTTAGTGTAGCGGTTTGATAAAAGAATGGCGATTTGAATAGGGTTTACTCTTCTAGCGATTTGGCGGGAAATATAGGTTCAAAAAAATACAAGCCCTAATCACAATTTACACTTTCATTCCCTTTAACATAAATCCATTTCATTATTCGTCCTAATCACTCAATTAACAACCGTTACTACTTAAAACTTAAACATCATAACACCGTTAGGCATTAACTTCACAATCAAGAACCATCAAGTACTTAAACAACAACAACAATCCACAACACAATCACACTACTTACTTAATATCCGATAAATCAATTCTCACTTCAGTTACATCATTCAAAACACTTCAATCATTCATCATGACTACTCCAATCACAATAACAACAAGCAACAATCAGATGCACAACGACATCATGGCAGCTGGTTTAAGAGAACGACCTCCAATGCTTGCTACAAGTCACTATGCACAATAAGGTTCTTGATTCATGAGATATGTTGATACGAAATCAAACAAGAATGAACTCAGGTATTGCATTGAACAGGGTCCTTACATTCTAACTAAATTTGTTCATGAGGAAGTTCCAGCAACATCAAAGCAACAAAGACAACTATGTATAGTTGAACAAGAAACTTATAACAATACCACTCAAGTGAAAAGAAGACTAATTAATGCTGAAGCTGAAGTAATTCATATGATACTCAATGGAATTGGTGATGACATATACTCAATAGTAGATGTTTGTTCTACTGCTAGGGAAATATGGCTTGCTATTGAACGTTTGCAGCAAAGAGAGTCTATCAACAAGCAAGATGTGAAGATTAAGTTATTTTGGGAGTTTGGTAAGTTCACTTCCAGAGAAGGGGAATCAATTGAGTCATACTACTCCAGATTTTACAAGATGATGAATGAGATGGTATGGAACAAGCTAAAGGTTGACACCATGCAGGTGAATGTTTAGTTTCTACAATAACTTCAACTAGAATGGTCAAGATTTGTCACAATTGTTAAGCAACAACAAGACTTAGACATTGTTTCCTATCACAGACTCTTTGACATTCTGAAGCAACATCAAAATGAAGTTAATAAAATCTGTGCTGAAAAGATTGCCAGAAATGCCAACCCACTTGCATTAGTTGTTGCAGCTCAACCTTATACCGAGGCTTATTATCAAACATCTAAACCTCACAAAATTCATGCACCATCACCAAGACAGATACAATCATCCAGATCTCATGCTCTCAACCGAACCAAAAGCAAAGAGATAGCTAAACCAGTTACACCTCTATATAAGTCTGCCTTTGAAGAAGACAGTGATCCAGAACAAGCTCAAAGAAACAAGGATATGCTGATAAATTTAGCACTCATTGCAAAGTACATCAAAACAACTACAAACCTACTAACAACAACCTCAGAACTTCATCAAACACTTGAAACAAGACAGTGGATACTTCTCCAAGATCTAGGAATGATAGACAATCTAGGCAGTTTGGGAATCAGAGGACAATGATTGTTGTTGGGTCTAGGGAAACTATAAGTAATCAGGTAGTTCAGTAGACTAGGATTCAATGTTTTAATTATAAGGAGTATGGTCATTTTGCTAAGGAGTGAAGGAAACCAAAACAGGCAAAAGACTATGCTTATCATAAGGAAAAGATGATGTTGTGCAAGCAAGAAGAGAAAGGTGTGCCACTAAGTGTAGAGCAGGGAGATTGGCTAGCTGACACGGATGATGAGCCATATGAACAGGATTTAGAAGCACATTACATGTACATGGCAAAGATCTAAGAGGTTCCAACTGCAGATTCAGGACTTACCTATGATGTTGAGCCATTGGAAAAGGTACATTCAAATGATGACTACAATGTATTTACCAGTAACAGACAACATTTCGAGCAACCTGAATCCATTAATGACAGATATGTGGTGAAACGGTTGATAGTAATGTCACTCCTGATTCACCAGATAGTTAGTTGCTTAATATGAAAAGTACAAAAAAATGAGAAAAATGAAAAGAACAAAAATATGTGTAGGAATAAGTGAATACATTTAAAAATGGTAAAAACGGGGCTTTTCTAAACTATTGATTCTTTAATTCCCCTTGACGAACACTTAGCTACTTTTCGAGGTTATTAGTCGAGGGGGATTAAGAGTCTTAGTTTTCTAAGTGCTTACTTATAGCATTGCGTGAGGACACGCAATAGTTTAGTATGGGGGATTTTGGTATGTGCTTAATTACACATACCATTTTCCATTAAAACCGGACTTAAATGACCAAAAACGTACCAAAAATACATTGTATTTGTATGTTTTCATTTATATTGTGCAGGAAACGGATATCCGACAAAAGGACGAAAAATCAAGTCAAAACAGACTAGAATAGAAAAGCGTGAAAAAGCCAAAGTCAAAGTCAAAGTCAACCCCGACAAATTCAAAAGTCAAAGCCGAAGCCGTAAACGAAGAATTACTTAATGGGTCCACCCGCACCCATCTAATGGGCCGGGACAACCCATTAAGCAATTATATCAAAACAAAACAATAACAAGGCCCAAAAGCCTTAGCCTGTTAAGACTTAACAGCCCATCCAAAAGGCTATTAGTCTTTTAATTCATCACAAGGACCATAAGTGTAAACACTCTATACTCCTTCAAGGACTTATGTTGCCAATCCCTCAAAATTATATCACCACAAAGGACTATCCTTGCAACATGACTTATCAACTTCAGGGGCCATTTCTGTCATCCCACCAAACTCTCACCTGTTAACACAGTCAAACAAAACAACCCATTTTCCTGCCCTTTCTACTGTTTATCTTCCCCAAAATAATTTCCTTCCCCTGCACCACGACAAACAATAATTAAACCCATCACTTTCCCAACCTTAGCCCTACTTCACATTGGTAATTGCCATCTTGGCAATCCTCTTGAACACCATAAAACAACATTCCATGTTGGCAATCCTACAAATTATGATTCGTTGATGGGACAATGACAAGGAATGGAGGGTTTAGATCAAAGGCCTCGGGGACAAAGCAAAATGGAAGCCTTAGATTGATTTTGAGCTTTTACTCACACAACAAACACAGTTGCAAACCCTCTCAGTAAACAAGCACTCTTGAAGACTTGAAGACTCTTAGTATAAATATATTAGCTAGTGTAGCTTATGTCTTTGTCGAATTTTGTTAAGTCCAAGCTTTGTATTAACAAATTTGTACCATTTTAATACTGCAATTTACTTTTCCTGTCATTAAATTTCTGTCATTTTAATTTCCAAGCATTGTAATTTTTTTAAGATTAATGAAATTTCAAGTTTTTCTTTAATTATTGTCATTTACTTACTTGTCATTTAAATACTGTTTTTAAGCTCATATATAAGCTTTTGAGTCATTAAAAGCTTATATAAAAGTCTATTTACTTTTCTGTCTAAAAATCCAAAAAATCACAAAAACAGTCAAATTCAAAGGAGCAAGGTAAATAGTGGATGGCCTTGGTTTAGAGCTTCTTGGGAAGCATATAGGTTGGTATAAGCTGTTTTGAGAAGCTTATTCCCTTGCCAAAAGCTTTGGACTCTTGTAAGCTCACTTTTTCAAATTTTTGCTTATTACTGTAGCACTGCTTATTATTGCTTAATTTCTGCTTATTGTTGCTTATTTATGTTGCTTATTACTTGTTTATGCTTGTTTATTGCTTTTATGTCATTTATTTAAGTTTTTATGTTAAACTGTCCTTAATAGCTTTTAACTGCCTATCATTATTGTTTGCTTAAAGTGCTTATTGTCTTTTGAAGTTTGTTTATCTTTGCTTAAATTTGCTTTGTTACAATCTATCTTTAAAGTCCTTAGCTCAAATCATAAAAAATCACTTTGAAAATTGATCTAAAAAAAACTTAAGGGGGTGTTTGGGTTAAGGGGTTAAAGTGGGTCAAAACAGGTTTAAAAACCATTAGGTCACCTTGCCAACTTATACACGCATTTTTAAGTTGTTTTCAATATGTTTTTCAAGGTTTTTAAGTTTAAAAGTTGTTTTTACTAAGTGGTTAAATCTGAAGTGACAGAACAGGTTAACATTGCTTATTTGATTAGGACTTTTCAAAAATAGCTTTTATGACTTGATTTTGTGTTGTTTTTAGTGTCCTAATGTAGTAGCATAAAGGTCTTTTAAGTTTACTTTTGTGTTGTTAAAATCTGTCAAAGTTTTTGTTAAGTGTCTTTTAGTCTAAAAACTGCTTTTTCATTTTTAAATTTTAGTTAGTTAAAATAGTTTTTAGGATTTGAATTTTTTAGCATAAGATCATTGGAGGTCAAACTCCCTCTGTTTTAACTTATTTTTCATTTTGAAGCTTATTTTCTAGCTTATTTTTAGGCTTGCATAAGCCACCTTTTTTTAGAAAACAAAAAAGTTGCACACTGAGTAGAAACAACCCTTTTCTTAAGCCTTTTTCATGGCTTTAATGAGTTTCAAACTCAATTCTTTTTGCTGATTTTAGGAGCTAGTTGGACAAGCTTTAAGCTTATATAACTCACATACCCATAAAGATCCATCTTGGTGCTTTAAACTAAGGCCCAAAAAGGTTGTCCGAGGCTGTTTGGTATGCTGTGTAGCTTTAGATTATTTGCCTTTTTTGTGTTATCTATCTGTTTTTGTAGCTTATTTTGTTCCTAGCGCTTATTAGGTGTAGTGAAATCTGCCTTAGCTTATTTTCTCTTTTTCTTTAGCTTATTTGTTTTAAAAAGGCCCAAACAATTTTGCTTTTTAGTCCTTAGTATTAGTTAAAAAAACCAAAAACTGTTAGTTATTTAGCACTTTTCTGTCTTTGCTTATTTGTTATCTCGGCTTAATTTAGTTTTTTAATTGCTTATTAGGAGTAGATAGTACCTGAGTTAGCTTATTTGTGCGCTTTGTAATTACTTATTTGAGTCTTAAACTAGCTTGACAATTTAGTGTTGGTCTTCTAGTTTAGTTAAGTAATCTGTCATTTTTTCAGCTTATTTTAAGTTTTAAAAAGTTTGTTTTCACAAAGTTGCTTTTTTTTGCTATTTTAAAAAGTTGTAAAAAATGCAAAAGAAAAAATTTGAGGAGTAGGGGAAGCCCCAAGTGAGCGGGCTTGAACTCGAGACTCAACCCACTCACCGTAACTTTTAACCATACACAACTCACCATCTGCCCTTGGGTCTTGTTCGGTCATCTTTGCACAAAATATCTTTTATACACTTTTTCCCCCTTTTAGCTTATAAGTCCTTTTCGGCTTAATACCAATTATATTCCAATAAGCTGGTAACTCTTTTATTTTTCTTTAATCCAACCACCTTTGCAAAGTATTTCTCACATTTTTTTTAGAATTTTTCCAAAATTGTTTAGTATTTTTTTATCAAAATTTTCTTTTTAAAAATGTTGTTAAAATATAAAAAATTATTTAAAACTCAAAAATAATATAATTTTTTTTAGAATATTTTTTTTATCCATTTAGCACCTAGGAAAATTTAAGTTTGCCTTTGTAGGGTTAAATTTTTAAATTTCGTTTTTAAAGACACAAGATTGAATTCCGTTCTCATTTTTAGTGGTTTATTTATAAATTGTTTCGTTTTCAGGGTGTCTTTTACTTATTTGTGCATTCTGAATTGTAGAATTAGAATCCAACGCACAAAAACTTTAAAATCATTCAAAAACGCGATCAGAATTTTTGCCGATTCTAATTCACGCTCGTTGGGAAACGACCCAGGAGGTTTTTTTAGGGTGTTGCTTTGGATAAAAGTGAAGTCTCTTTAAAAGGCCTTACGGAATATTATGTCTCGTATTATTGATCTTATTCTTATTACGTATTTATATTATATATTTATTATATTTATATATACTAAAAAGGAAGAGTCAAGTTTTGGCGCCGTTGCGGGGAGGTGTGCTACGATTATAGTGTCTTCATTTGAAGATTAGTTTTTGAAGGACCCTTCCTCGTGAAAGTTATCATTTCTGTTTGTGAATATCTTTACTTCTTATTAAAATTAAAAAAATACCAACAATACTTTCCTTAAAGTATTGAAAGTACCAAAAAAAATTAAAAACAACAAAACCAACTCGTGTTGTTAATCGTTATAATTCGGATTAACCTTTTGAATTACAAATATAAGGAGGGTATAAGGCGGGCTTGATCAAGGAACATCGCCCAAAAAGGAAGAATGCTTTTAAATCGCTTCGGCGTGCATAATTCCTCCCGCTTCTCTTGTGCGTAGCTTTAAAGAGCTACCGTGGACTTTTACTTCCGGTTACCAAAAATATTGTTTTTTTCTTGTATGTAGTGCATGCGCACTCGTTCTTCTTCTAATCTCGTTTGTAATTCTTCTTCTAATCCAAACCACCACAAACCCAAAACGTCGTAAAGTAAGGACGTTCAAAGCAACCTTTTTCTCTTGAAGAATCTCCGTAGTTACGATGGTCGATCAACGTTACTAGGGGTTGCTCCATGCACCCATCGAGGTTGCAGGAGGCAATCGTGGTTCCACCAATTCGTGCTAAGCATTTCGAGCTCAAGCATATCTCTTAATAGATGACTTCGACCTATTCTTTTGGACTTTAGAGAAAGGACATCTCATGATCACATTTGGTGGTTTACAAAATTAACTTCATAATAAAAACAAGGAATATGCACAAATTGTTCAGCGATGAAGCTTATGGCTTTTTTCAATTCTCTCTTGCGGGGGTAGCCCGTCGTTGGTCGAAAAGAACCCCCTCGTTCTATCCTCACGTTGGGGACGATCTTGTTGCCAAATTCATTCAATGAATTCTTTTCCTCCCTCGAAGAACAAACAACTCCGAATGAAATTTCAACTTTGAACAAACGTTTTGGTGTATCGTTTCATCGAGGCGGGGGATCGGTACAAAGATCTCCTTCATGCTTGGCCTATCATGGTTTCACGAATGGCACCAACTTGATACCTTCTACTAGGCCTTAAACCCATAACCGACCAAGATTCTTTGAATATCTGCCGCCGGTGGTATTCTTTTAGAAAGAAGTACTCGAGATGTGTTGATGATTATCGAAATCAAATCCAAGGTCCGCAATTCACGAAACAAATCGATTGTTTCTCAAGTGAAATCAAGTGATGTTAATTCTTCTTCTTCCTCTGATTTAACCAAACTTACCCATGCAGTAAATCAGCAAACGAGTGTTGTGACTACCGCCATGACAACTATTCTAAAACAATTTCAAGCAACCCCACCTCTAGCTTCCGTAAAGGCTGTTGAGGAGATTTGTGTTACGTACGATGGTGCTCATCCATATTACCAGTGTCTCTCCGCCAATGGAAACATATTTCGGGATAATACTCAAGGATACATTTCAGCAGTCGCGGTTAACTACCATTAGGGTAATTCTGGTTATCGTCCTCCAGGTGTGGCTAATCAAACACGACCATCGGGTTTTGCTCAACAAAACATGCAAAATAATCAAAACCGGTTTAGCCAACCTTAAGGATATAACCGAGGAAACAATTTCAATCAAAATCCAACTTATCAAGCTCCAATTCAACAAAACCAAAGTGTTCCTTTAAGTGAGTTGGAAAAATTTAAGAAAAAAATGAGGCTAATATGAAAACCATGCAAAACCAAATTAACAATGTGAAAAATAAGTTAAGGAATGAAATGCAAACTTCGATTCAAGCTTCAATGTCAAACCAAACCAATGAGCTTAAGAACATGATGGCTAGCTTTTTCTAAATGAACACCGCTTCTACTTCAGGTACGGGATCTCTCCCTAACAACACCATTGCTAACCCGAAAGGTGAATTGAAAGCCATCACCACCCGAAGTGGTCTTGTTCTTAATGGACCTTCCGTTCCTATGCCTCCTCGATTTATTAATCCGGAGGAGGATGAACGTGTAGAGGAGACTTTAACGGACCCGAAACTCGCCAAGTATACCATTAAGGTCCCACCTCCTCTTGTCCAAAAAGCTAAACCTCCGTCACAAAGAAATTATGTGGTTCACCAAAGGGATCCTCATCACCCTCATATCCCTTATCCTTCAAGAATGAACCAAGAAAAACAAAAAGAAAAAGATGAAGTTCAAATTCACAAAATTTGACAAATGTTTAAGCAACTTCACGTCAATATCTCTCTTGCCGATGCTTTGGTTCTAATCTTGAAATACCAAAAGATGCTTAAAAGTCTCCTTTCCAATAAGGAGAAACTTTTAGAGCTAGCAAATACACCCCTCAATGAAAATTGCTCAGCGGTTATCCTAAAGAAGTTACCCGAGAAACTTGGAGACCCTGGGAAATTTCTCATTCCGTGTGGTTTTAGTGAGCTCAAGTGCAAGGCCCTAGCCGATCTAGGTGCTAGCATCAACTTGATGCCACTCTCGGTTTGGAAAAAGTTAGGTTTACCCGAGCTTATTTCCACCCATGACCCATTGAACTTGCTAACCGGATATTTGCACTCCGTGGAATTGCAAAGAGATTGTCATTGTTTCCGGTTAGAAAGTTTTACATACCCCGCTGCTGATTTTGTCATCGTTGATTATGAAAGCGATCCTCGTGTCCCCCTCATCTTGGGAAGACCTTTCTTACGGACCGCTCGTGCTTTGATTGACGTTCACGGAGAAGAAATGATTCTCCGTGACGGTGACGAAAGATTGATCTTGAATATGAGAAATGACACTTCAAGATATTCTAATACACCTAAAAAAGAATCAATCAACATGATTGATATCTATAATATTTCTCACAAAGAATATCTTGAAGATTTGTTTGCAACAAATCATCAAAGTGGCAATCCCAGTTCTTCTTTCACCTCTCATACCGATTTAACTTCACCGGAAGTTATTAACCCATCGAGTGGCAATCCCACTCCGATTTCGGAACCCGTGACCAAGTCTTCTTCTTCCCCTACGCTTACTTCCTTCAAAGAAAGTGAGTTAATTTGGGAAGAATTCGAAGCTTATCTCGCAAGTGATTCATTTCCATCGGGAAATGATGTTCCTGTCGACCTTTTACTCGAGGAGTTCGCCAATGAACTTGCTCTTATTACATTTCCACCAGGAATTGATTACCTTCCCTTTGATGCCGAATCCGATCTTTGAGAAATATAGTATTTGCTTAACCATAATCCTATCGAGGAAATGGATTCTATTCTCTAAGATTCGGTTGATAAAAATTCTCCTGATGACAATCTTGTTGATACCCTTTCTGAGATGTTTACCGATGAACATGCTCTTGATTACTCATCCCTACCATTATAGGATGATTATGATGATGAACTTTTTGATCTTGAGACCGTTAATGATAATACATATTATGATCCATTTAACTCCAAGGAAAAGAAAATCAAAGATTCTAAAATCTTGATTGATGAACTTGATCCACCTAGATCAAGTGATTTCCTTCCTTTTCTCGAATGTGACTGGTTTTCTATGAGGATTTTTCCGAGGTTGATGCTTTGTCTTCGACCAACAACGAGGACAAGGTATTTAATCAGGGACTACTCATTCATGAGAACCTTTATGAAGTCACCAACTGTGTAACACCAGAAAAGAATGTAAAGAAGGACACTAATGTTTCTTTAATTCGTGAGGATTTTAATCCTCCTCTTATGAACTTCCTTTCCACAAAGAAGTTCCCGAGTCCGAAACTCTGCTCTCGTTTTCATCCGAAAACGAGGAAAAATTTTTCAACCCCGGGATTCTCACTTCTAAAGGAGTTTATACTTCTCTTCTCCCAGAACTATCTCATCGGGACTCTAAAGCTTTCAAAGTCATTAATATTTTTGAAAGCCCGATGAAGATTTTTCCTTGCTCTTATGAAGAAGACATCCATATTTTGGATGTTCCGTGTCTCCATTTCTATCTCCCTTGACAAGCTCAAGTATGGGGGGATCGGGTCAAGCTAAGTGACCTTAAACAAGCGCTTCATGGGTGTCAACCCATGCTTATCCTAATATGATTATAATAGTAGTAATGAATAAGTGTTTTGTGTTGTGAGAGAGGCTCGCCTCTTCCATTTTCCGTGTTTTGTGTTTTGTGATTGTATGTCCAGGATTGCCCAAATTTTTGAAGTCTCTCGTGCTCGCGGTTTGGTCCTTCGTTCACTCGAGCTTCACATCCTCAACTTCATTTTGGGAATCTAATATCCAAATCTTATCGACTAACGTTTATCTTTAAGCATACTTAATAAACGGCTTAGGATTTACGTAGAGACCCTTCTTAAAACATTGAGGACAATGTTTAGTTCTAGTATGGGGGGATCTATCGATTTGATTGTGCCTGCAGTCGTTGTTTTCACGTAATCTCGTTTTTACCACCAAAATACCAAAAAAATGAAAAAATTTAAAAAATTTCAAAAATAAAATAAGTGTTTTGTCATAATTTTGACTTTCCTGCTGGGTAGAATAAGAATAAATTTTGACTCGATCGAGCGTGTTGAGCAGTTTCGCGGATCATTGCGAAGAACGAAAAATGATATAGTTAATTATGAGTTAGATGCTAAACAAGGATTATTTGGAAATCTTACAAGCTCATGTGTGTAATTTGTGGCTTTTTCTCTCATAAGCTTCTAACCAGACCAATAATACGTGCTCTCTTTAAAAATTAAACTTAAATCAACAATTTTTGAAATATAGTCAATAACATTTTTGTCTTAGTTCAAATTTATACTTAAATTTTCTAAAAGGAAGTTTTCTCTATATATCGTGTAAAAAAAATAAAAAAAAATGATGAGTAATAATTATAAACTGTGGGCTGATAAAAGTTTGTTGCATCTTGCCGGCTCACAACCGATGTTGCAGCCTTCTAAAGAAAGCCCATAGTAAGAATAATAATCCGAGACCGATAAAAGTTTGCTGCATCTTGCCGGCTCACAACCGATGTTGCAGCCTTCAAAAAGGTCGAGGATTTACATTGTATCATGGTTATATTAATGTTAAGTGTGATATATGTGATTTTAATAAATATATGGAAATCTCTTTTTCTTAAATTTAAATATGCTTTTTGAACTAAGACAATTCCATATTAAGTTGTATTTTCTAAATAAAGTATGTATATACGGGGAAACCTAAGAGTTCTTGAAATTGAAGGTCCGTGATCTCGATACTAGCTCTGGTGAGGTGTCCCAAAAGCCTGGTCACAGGTTAGCCGCAAAGGTTAGGGAATGTGCCGGACGAAAGTCGCTAATGGATGATCACGCCTTCAAACTCAATTATTCCTCTGGTGAAATGTGAGCTAGATTTTGTAAAACGTTGATCCATGGTTGAAATTCGAAATGGCACATTCACCTAATATATATAATAATTGTCGGGAGTGAAAAGTTCACAAGTTACAAATATGAGTAGTGTTAGCATCTTAACTTATATTTAACGGTGATTTTGTTTTAAGCTTGGTTTGGAATAAGTGAAAAGTCGGGAACGATGAATTTATCCTTTTTGGGGCATTTTAGGATTGAAAATTGTTCTTGTTCTATGTCCCTAAAGTTATAAAACTAACGAAAGTCAAACATGTTAGTTAGTTTTTCTTGAAATGAAAAATCAAAAAAATGAAGAAAAAGAAAAAAATAACAAAAAATATGTGTGGGAATAAGTGTATATATTTAAAAATGGTAAAAACGGGGCTTTTTAAAGCTATTGATTCTTTAATTCCCTTTGATGAACACTTAGCTACTTTTCGAGGTAATTAGTCGAGGGGGATTGAGATTTTTGGTTTTCTTAAGTGTTTACTTATAGCATTGTGTGAGGACACGACAATAGTTTAGTATGGGGGATTTTGGTATGTGCGTAATTACACATACCATTTTCCATTAAAACCAGACTTAAATGACAAAAAACGTACCAAAAATACATTGTATTTGTATGTTTTCATTTATATTGTGCAGAAAACGGACATCCGACAAAAGAACGAAAAATCAAGTTAAAACGGACAAAACCGAGCACGGAATGGAAAAGCGTGAAAAAGCCAAAGTCAAAGTCAAAGTCAAAGTCAACCCCGAAAAAGTCAAAAGTCAAAGCCGAAGCCGTAAACAAAGAATTACTTAATGGGTCTACCCGCACACATCTAATGGGCTGGGACAGCCCATTAAGCAATTATATCAAGACAAAATAATAACAAGGCCCAAAAGCCTTAGCCTGTTAAGACTTAACAGCCCATCCAAAACGCTGTTAGTCTTTTATTTCACCACAAGGACCATACGTGTAAACACTCTATACTCCTTCAAGGACTTATGTTGCCAATCCCTCAAAATTATATCACCACAAAGGACTATCCTTGCAACATGACTTATCAACTTCAGGGGCCATTTCTGTCATCCCACCAAACTCTCACCTGTTAACACAGTCAAACAAAACAACCCATTTTCCCGCCCTTTCTACTGTTTATCTTCTCTAAAAAAATTTCCTTCCCCTGCACCACGACAAACAGTAATTAAACCCATCACTTTCCCAACCTCAACCCAACTTCACATGGGTAATTGTCATATTAGCAATCCCCTTGAACACCATAAAACAACATTCCATGTTGGCAATCCTAAGAATTATGATTCGTTGATGGGACAATGATAAGGAATGGAGGGTTTAGATCAAAGGCCTTGGGGACAAAGCAAAATGGAAGGCTTAGATTGATTTTGGGCTTCTACTCATACAACAAACACAGTTGTAAACCCTCTCAGTGAACAAGCACACTTGAAGACTTGAAGACTCTTAGTATAAATATAGTAGCTAGTGTAGCTTATATCTTTATCGAATTTTGTTAAGTCCAAGCTTTGTATTAACAAATTTGTACCATTTTAATACAGCAATTTACTTTTCCTGTCATTAAATTTATGTCATTTTAATTTCCAAGCATTGTAATTTCTTTAAGATTAATGAAATTTCAAGTTTTTCTTTAATTATATTTTCATTTAAATACTGTTTTAAGCTCTTGTATAAGCCTTTTAAGTCATTAAAAGTTTATATAAAAGTCTATTTACTTTTCTGTCTAAAAATCACAAAAACAATCAAATTCAAAGGAGCAAGGTAAATAGTAGATGGCCTTGGTTTAGAGCTTCTTGGGAAGCATATAGGTTGGTATAAGCTGTTTTGAGAAGCTTATTCCCTTGCCAAAAGCTTTGGACTCTTGTAAGCTCACTTTTTCAAATTTTTGCTTATTACTGTAGCACTGCTTATTATTGCTTAATTTTTGCTTATTGTTGCTTATTTATGTTGCTTATTACTTGTTTATGCTTGTTTATTGCTTTTATGTCATTTATTTAAGTTTTTATGTTAAACTGTCCTTAATAGCTTTTAACTGCCTATCTTTATTGCTTGCTTAAAGTGCTTATTGTCTTTTGAAGTTTGCTTATCTTTGCTTAAATTTGTTTTGTTACAATCTGTCTTTAAAGTCCTTAGCTCAAATCATAAAAAATCACTTTGAAAATTGATCTAAAAAAAACTTAAGGGGGTGTTTGGGTTAAGGGGTTAAAGTGGGTCAAAACAGGTTTAAAAACCATTGGGTCACCTTGCCAACTTATACAAGCATTTTTAAGTTGTTTTCAATCTGTTTTTTGAGGTTTTTATGTTTAAAAGTTGTTTTTAAGTTTTTTTTACCAAGTGGTTGAATCTGTAGTGACAAAACAGGTTAACATTGCTTATTTGATTAGGACTTTTTAAAACCAGCTTTTATGACTTGATTTTGTGTTGTTTTTAGTGTCCTAATGCAGTAGCATAAATGTCTTTTAAGTTTACTTTTGTGTTGTTAAAATCTGTCAAAGTTTTTGTTAAGTGTCTTTTAGTCTAAAAACTGCTTTTTCATTTTTAAATTTCAGTTAGTTAAAATAGTTTTTAGGATTTGAAAATTTGAGCATAAGCTCATTGGAGGTCAAACTCCATCTGTTTTAACTCATTTTTCATTTTGAAGCTTATTTTCTAGCTTATTTTTTAGGCCTGCATAAGCCACCTTTTTTTAGAAAACCAAAAAGTTGCACACTGAGTAGAAACAACCCTTTTCTTAAGCCCTTTTCATGGCTTTAATGAGTTTCAAACTCAATTCTTTTTGCTGATTTTAGGAGCTTGTTGGACAAACTTTATCATATAACTCACATACCCATAAGGATCCATCTTGGTGCTTAAATTTAAGCCCAAAAAGTTGTCCCTAGGCTGTTTGGTATGCATGTGTAGCTTATAGCTTATTTGCCTTTTTTGTGCTTATCTGTCTGTTCTTTTTAGCTTATTTTTGTTCCTAGAGCTTATTAGGTGTAGTGCAAATCTGCCTTAGCTTATTTTCTCTTTTTCCTTAGCTTATTTGTTTTAAAAAGCCCAAACAATTTTGCTTTTTAGTCCTTAGTTTTAGTTTAAAAAAACCAAAAACTGTTAGCTTATTTAGCACTTTTCTGTGCTTTGCTTATTGTTATCTCGGCTTAATTTAGTTTATAATTGCTTATTAGGAGTAGAATAGTACCTGAGTTAGCTTATTTGTGCTTTGTAATTACTTTTTGAGTCTTAAAATAGCTTGACAATTTAGTGTTGGTCTTCTAGTTTAGTTAAGTAATCTGTCACTTTTTCAGCTTATTTCTAAGTTTTAAAAATTTTGTTTTCACAAAAGTTGCTTATTTTTTACTTATTTAAAAAGTTGTAAAAAATGGCAAATAAAAAGATTTGGGAGTAGAGGAAGCCCCAAGTGAGCAGGGCTTGAACTCGAGACCACAACCCCACTCACCAAACATTTTAACACTACATACACTCACCACTATGCCCTTGGGTCTTTTCCGTTCATCTTTGCACAAAATAATCCTTTATACACATTTTCCCCCTTTTAGCTTATAAGACCTTTTCGGCTTAATACCAGCTTATTCCAATAAGCTGGTAACTCCCATTTATTTTTCTTTAATCCAGCACCTTTCAAAGTACTTTTCATATTTTTTTTCCAGATTTTTCCAAAATTGTTTAGTATTTTTATCAATTTTTCTTTTTTAAAACTGTTTTAAATCATAAAAAATTATTAAAAAATCAAAAAAATGTAATTCTTTTTTAGAAAATTTTCTTTTATCATTTAGCACCTAGGAAAATTAAGTTTGCCTTTGTAGGGTTAAATTTTTAAAATTTCGATTTTTAAAGAACGAGATTAGAATCCCGTTCTCATTTTTAGTGTTTTAGCTTAAATTGCTTTCATTTAGGGTTTCTTTTACTTATTTGTGCATTTTGAATTGTAGAATTAGAATCCAAACCTACAAACTTTAAAATCATTCAAAAACGCGATCACAAACTCGACCGATTCTCAATTCACGCCTCGTTGGGAAACGACCCGGGAGGTTTTTTAGGGTTTTGCTTTGGATAAAAGTGAAGTCTCTTTAAAAGCCTTACGAAATACTTATCTTTCTTATTATTGATCTTATCCTTATTACGTATTTATATTATATATTTATTATATTTATATATACTAAAAAGGACGAGTCACTGACCAAAATGCCGAAGAGCCTGAATATGAACGTATGTTGCTTGCTTTGTTAATTGCAAATTTCAAACCTGATATTGATGAAAACTAAAAATCTCAAAAGCAATTAAAGAAAGCAAACATGTTTATCACTCAAGAGCTTGAGAAAAGCAAGAAGGAGCTTGAGCAAAGCAAGCAAGATCTTGAGAAAACAAAACAAGATCTTGCACTAAGCAACCAATATTTGATTCATTGTAAAAGTGATCTTGCGAAGTATAAATTTTTTCAAACAAATCAAAATGACAAAGAGAAAGCTGAACTTGAATGTGCGAGAGCTCTTGGTTTATTAGAAGAAGCTAAACGACTACATACTGAATCTTCAAAAACTCAATCATATACAACTTTTTGTGTTAAAGAAGAAAATGCCAAGCTTTTAACCAAGATCTCAGCACATGAAAGTAGGATTTCTCAAATTTTAAAGGAAAAAGAACAAATGAAAAAGGATTTCAAAGAACGTGAAAACAAAGATATTGACAAATTGATTATTTTGGAAAATCAAATAAAGTTTTTAAACCACGTTGTTTATAAAACTGGTCAATCTGTTCAAACCATGCATATGCTGACTCCTAAACTGAGTTCGTATTATACTGGTTTTATAATGCATGTTTGCATCGTAGATATCATACAAAACTTATAGAATGTGAGGAGAGGAGCTAGAGAGTATTTTTCATCATTTTCAAAGTTTTTATTCCAAAAAGGGAAAATAGAAATGAGAGGGAGAAGTAAAGTTACAAATGTAAAGACTTGAATAAATACTCCTTTTAGATGGGTATTTATACTTATTGTTGCTCCTAATCTATTTTCCTAACTCTAGTCAAACCTTGGTCAACTTTACTTAACTTTGACCAGGTTAGACTTTATTATATTATAATTACTAATAAAACTATAAACAAAACAAAACTATGCAAAGACTATACAAAGACTAATTCGATTAATAATAAACACTTTTCTAGAACCTAACAATCTCCCTCTAAGGGTTGATTTTTTTAGACGCGTCATCGTCGGCATAATTAGTCTTCCATTCATAAAAGATTCCCACTTCTCATTTTATCCGGTGTCTTAGACGCTTGGTTATTTCTCTTTCATATGCTTTCATTATGCCACGATCTATTTCACTACACTGAGGTGGTTTTTTACATGGTTCAGATTGAAAGATCTTTGCTTTAATTCTTCCAAGAACTTTTCTAATGTAGCATCACAGAACTTAACAATCTCTACCAAGTACATAACCCGTTTTCATTTTGTTGTTTATGTAAATCAAAACCGTATTTGGTTTGTCTATATTGATTTCCGGATCATGTACTTCTATACCGGAAATGTCAGTGTTGGTGCAGTTTTAAATTGACATTGATCTGGTAAACTCTTCTTTACCAAACTGGAAATCATGATCTCTCCCAGATAACACGGCTTCGGATAAACGTAATTAAAAGAGATTCATCAACTTAGTTCATGATAATTGACCTTTTGTTTTGGACAGAGAATAATACAGTCTTCATATATCGTCTTTATTCAGGTACTTGAAGTCAGCTTCTGAAAAACTATATGGCTTATCATTTTCTCTAATTATACATTATTTGTTCAAATGAAGTCCAAACCATTTGTTGATCAATGGTAAATTCTGACAACTTCTGTAATCATGTGATTGGAGAATATTCTTCTGGATTGTTCTATACTTTTCATTTGATTTTGCACTTGTACACTCTATTTTTGCCATGAAATTTTTCCAATTGTTTTAAATTGACAACCGTGCGTATTCATTGAAATTCTTGAATTCTTTTTCGAAACCTATATGATTCATCTTGTTTTGCAGATCATCTTTTGGAAATGATTCCGTTGTGTTAGATTTGGGAGTGAAAGAATATATTCTTATCCTCGTATTTCCTTCTTCAAGAAAAACAATCTTTTTATAAAAATACCTTGGAGGTTTCATTTGGATTCTTTGAGGTCCATAGAAAATGAGAGGTTGGGTATTGATCATCTTATGTCCTCTAGTTGCTTTCCCAAAATTATTGATTCTCCATAAAGTTTGTTAATTGTTCCACTGGTAGGGGTACTCTTCAGCATTTTAAAACTGATATCAACATAATCATTCAAGTGTTATGTTGCCTCTATTTCTTAATATGATCAAAGATAGTTAAACTGATTATCAACATTTTGAAATTCTATGAATTTTAGTCCGGTGTTTTCATCTTTTGGAAATTTACCTCATCTTCATAAATAATTGTTTTATTTCCTCAACCCATCCATCCAAATCTGTTGTTGCTTAGGTGCATAAGCCTGGATTTTTGGCTGATGGTTTTTTTCGAGAAACCTTTTGCACGACTTGATAGTTTAAATATTATGTGTCTTTTCACTCGTTTCTCCCCTCGGGAGGAGCATCATTCGTCTTGATGTTCTATTCATCATGATGTGAGTGAATATCATCATCCCTGCAAGAAGTATTAGAGGTGGAAGACTTTTCAAACTTATGCTTCAGCACATCCTACAATTATGGATCGTTAGCTTGATCTTGAAGACTTCTCTTCATCTTTAAATATAATTGTTGTTGAAGATCAGCTGAGGAATTTGTATCAGTTGACATAGATATGGTAGGATGAACTTGAATAACATTGTTTTGTACATAATTCTTGAAAAGTTCTTCTATGATATTGGGTGCTTGTGCATCGAATTCATTGGAAATAAGAGCAAGTACTTGAGACTGAAAAGCATCTCGATCTTGAATAATGGTATCAGCCACCATAGGTTTCAAATTGCTTTCAATCAAGTCATTTGTGGCTCTTTCAGCAAGTTGAGGTACAATTTTATGAAGAACTTGATCAACTTTTTGATGAACTTTCCAAAATTCGTCAATTGTCACACATTTTCTTTCCATGTTCTTGATCATATATCCTTTACGTCTCCACATCCTGCAAAGCGCACTTGGAAGATGACTGTGCTTGTTGGAAATGTGTCTTTCCTTATGTGGATAGATGAAGTGTTAGTTGAGGGTGATACAGTAACCGTCAATTCCTGATTAATGTTCTTATCTAAAGATAAGATTATCCTAGGGGATCTAAATGGAGTGGGAATTGGTGTCTACATCTTCTCAGTCATAATCTCCAAACTACCCATCTCATCATCTTTCTTCTCATCTTTCTTCTCTGCCTTATTGTCATCATCATCATCATTATGAATAACTTTTGGGTTTTCCTTATGACTACCGGGCTTTAACCTATTACCAGAATCATCATCATCATTATTAAGCATAGAAGCAACAAACTTACTAGCATATGATTCATCATCTTGTCCACCTTTGACCACATGTTTTTGTTTAATGGTTACTTTAAGCGATTTACTTGGTGAACTTGTTTCCTTATCACTTTGCTTCCTCTTCTTCCCTTGAGGACTAGTAACATCAAGGGTAGGTGTCTTATAGGCTCTAGGTGTAGTCCTATGGGTTCCTTGGGTAGAAACAACCAGCTATGGTTGATTCATTGGAACAGCTACTCCAACAAACAGTCTCAGACTCCTTATAGTCATCAATGGCACAAATTTCATCAGTTAAGAATGCATCTGGAATCAGCATCCCTCGAACTGTCACATTCCTCGTTATATAAACACTCACAAATGGAATATCATATTTGATGGAATGATAATCCTCTTCAAGTCTCGAAGAAATAGATGGATATTTCTTCATCAAGTAAGCAATTATGAGCTTGGTAAAGCGAGGATACTGGATCACATTCTTCTTCTGAAATACACAATTAACGAAATCCTACCAGAGAAGAGCAGCATAATCAACATGTGTACGATTGATCACAACATGAAACAACTGAAGTAAGTTGATCTTTGTTTGATCATGCCCAGATGTTCATGTAGTTAAGAAACGATTAAACACCTTGAACATGGTCTGCCACAGTTGAGCAAGAAACTTCATGTAGAAAGCACTCACTTTATCAACAATACCCTAATAGCCAACCCTCTACATAAAAGATTGTATAATCTCTATGTTGGCTGGTGCTATGAATGCATTATCGAGAGTTTCCACTGGCAGATGAAGAGTATCACAAAGCATTTCAACAGTGTAAATGATCTCTTGTGTGTCCAGCTTGAACTTGATAGTATCTTTGGTGTCAGGCACCTTGCTCACTGTCTTCCAGAATTGTTGCAAGTACACGGCTGGAACATCGACAGTAGCAGTAAGAGCATAACTCAATGGATGATCAAGTAAGATTTATCCCACTATCTTGCATTCTGGTGAGCCTGGGATACTTTGAAGCACAACATAATTGTTACATCTCCTAATGTCTTGAAATTTAGGGACGAGTTGAGCAGCTAGAAAGATTTGTTGAGCCATGTGGAATACTGTATGATGACATGAAATGATTAGTGAAATGAGATAAAATTTATGAATTTCACATTTAAATAACATTTTTGTCCCTTTCCACGCTGTCTGTTTTTATATGCTTTGATTTGATCATTTTCTTTCTCATGTGCCAATTCTTGCTTTTTCGGGAACATGTCATACGCTTTATTTGTCTTTTTTCTTTTGATCTCATTTTGTATGCTCTAGCATTTTTTTATCGAGCATACTTAGATTTGCTTTTTCGCGTATGGATTTTATCTCTCTTTCTATTTTTGAATTTCCTCACCAAAAAGCATTTGTAAAATGATACTCTTTCAAGAATAATAAAGATATACTCTGATTTTGAAAATACCAATTTGGCAAAAAAACACAAGTTGTGACAACCATTGATGTTTAAGAAATCCAAGAGTATTACTTTATATTCTTAAAAAAAAACTTTTCAGTAAAAGAGTACCACTTTTAGACATAAGAAGTTTAGCTTTTGGATAGAAAATTGAGATAAATTTTCCAAAATCACATGTTTTCCAAAGATTTTTGAAAAAATATGATTATATAACCAAACTAATGTAGAAACAATTGGATGGTCACTAAGTCACTCACTCCTCATTCTGTTCAGTGTAGAAAACGTCTGAAACCGGACATGACTTAGACCATTTACCCAATTGAGTACAACAGTTGGTCATAAACCATTTTTGAACAATTTTTGAAACATTCTTATCAAAACTTTGAAATTTGACTTTGTTGAGACATGAGGATCTATGATCACAGACAGTTGAATAACCATGTTTATTTATTTTTCTTAAATCATTTGAATCATTGATCACTGAATGAAAATTTTAGCTATGCAAAACATATTCTTATATACGATAATTGGATGGTCAGTAGATTGCTCAATCCTCGTCCTGTCAACTTTAGGAAACGGTCCAAACACAATCTTCACCATTTAATCCATTTATCAATATAAAATTATGATTTTATAACAAAATTTATCATTGGTTTTTATAAAATGCCATTTTGTTTAACAATTAAGCCCATTTAAGTAATTGGATGGTCAGTAGATTGCTCAATCCTTGTCCTGTTAACTTTAGGAAACGGTCGTAACCAGACACAATCTTCACCATTTAATCCATTTATCAATATAAAAATATGATTTTATAACAAAATTTATCATTGGTTTTCATAAAATGCCATTTTGTTTAACAATTAAGCCCATTTGAGTATTCGTAAAAATTTAGCCCATTAAGGTTGTTTTCCGAAACCCAAACTGAAAGCCTGGTTTTGTCTTATAAAACCCATTTATTGGCCCAAATATGTCATTTATGAAACCTATTAGTTTTAGCATAATAACCTTTACAAAACCATGTGTGTCTGGCCCAATACTGTTTACGAAACCATTTTAATAAACCCTTACGAAACTATCTTTTGCACTTTGACACTTTCAGTCCATGTACTTACTTTCGTAAGTCATTAATACCGGAGAAAAATTTCATAACTCCCCCTTGGGGTCACAACAAACCTTTTTGAATTATTTTGCAGTTAAATTCTTGTTACTTTCCACAAAAATTTCATAACTCCCCCTTGAACAAATATCTATTTGAGATTTTCCTTTTGATAAAAACTTTGTTCAAAAAGAAGTTATTTATGCTTTTGAGAACACATTTTTATTTTCTGATGATGAAGTGACTGAAAAGTTTATAACTCTCCCTCAATAAGATATATAATTAAAGAACTTATTAAGAGATAGTTAATTTTGTAGTTTTGAACACTCTTTAAGAAGTTTTTGTAAAATCAAGAATTTCATAACAGCCCCTTGAATAAATATCTAATTAAAGACCTTATTCAAGAGTTTGTTACTTTTTGATGTTTTTTCACACTTGAAATTTCTAAAATTGATGATTTTTGAAAGATGTTTTGGAAGGAATCGTCTTTTTGTGAATGGATTATGATTACAAAACACATATTTTAGCAGTGAAAGATCATTTTATGAATGATTTACTCCCTTTCAGTTCATGATACATTTTAGCATTTAAAGAATCACTTTTTGTGAAAATAATATCATTAAACTGATTAAAACAGAGAAGATATGTATTTGCATTATTTAAATTATATTTGTGTGTTTTTGTATTTTTCTAATTTTTATTTGTTTTTCATTTTAGAAAAAGAACCAAAATATTTTTGTTGTTTTTGAATTTTTGAATTTTTATTTTGTTTTGGAAATGTATTTACAAAAGTTTTTGATGTATGATCTTTCATTGTGAGACGTTCCAACTTAGTTAGAGTCATACATCTCATACCAATCCTGTGAACTAAATACTCAAACCTTTCTCTTGGAAGGGCTTTAGTAAATAGATCAACAAGTTGATATTCCGTCCCGACAAAGTAAAGTTCAATGGTACCTAGGGTTCTAAAAGGCGCGTTATAGCGCGAGGTGTGGCCTTCATGTTACGAAATAGGCCAAGGCGTCGTCTCTAGGTGTGACATGCAATAAACCTTAATAAGGCGTGATAAAGCGCACTATAGCGCACCTTTTTTGAAGCTTTTAAAAGATTTCATGGACTTAAGCTTATTTACAAGTATTTATGATTTGGGTTGTATGTGATTATGGCTTAGTAACTCCATAACTCAATTTTAAGCCTAGTAGCTAACTAATATTGACCACTCTTTAAATATTTTTTGTCGCCTTGAGTCACGCCTTAAAAACGCTATGACACAACGCCTCATGCTAAAGCTTGAGGCTTGGCTATGCCACCATGCCACGCTTCACGCTATTTATAACATTGATGGTACCTCGTTCAACATGCTCCTTGATAAAGTGATAACGGATGTTAATTTGTTTTGTACGTGAATGTTGTACCGGATTGCATGAAATGGCAATTACACTTTTTGAGTCACAGTACATTGGAATCTTGTTGTAACGATATCCATAATCAAGCAGTTGCGTTCGCATCCAAATAACTTGTGCACAGTATGCTGATAAAGACACGTACTCAGCTTTCGCAGTTGACATAGATGTATAATCCTGTTTTTTTGCAACCAGCTGACTAGCTTGTCTCTCAGAAACTAAAGTCCTCCAGATGTGCTTTTATAATCATCAAGGCACCCTACTAAATCTACATCTGAATACGCAATTAGCTCAAATCTAGAATCCTTCTAGCACCACAATCAATTGTTAATGGATTGTCGTAGGTACCGAGAGATCCTTTTGACCTCTTTGAGGTAATTTTCAGTTTAGCGTGCCTCATAACGTGCACATACAAATGTTGCAAATGCAATATATGGTCGACTTATAGTGAGATACATGAGTCCTCCAATCATACTACAATATTTATTTTGATCAGTTGGAGTACCCTATAAATCAGCATCGATTTTGGCAGCAGCCATTTGTGTCATAATAGTATCACATTTTTCCATCTCGTGTTTTCTAAGAAGCTCCATAGTGTATTATGACTGATTTATGAAGATTCCACGAAGGGCTTGATGAATCTGAAGTCCAAGAAAGAACTTCATCTTACCCATTATTGACATTTCAAAATTATCTTTCATTAGTTTTGTAAATCTATTTGAGAAAACTGGATTTGTGGATCCAAAAATAATGTCATCGGCATATATTTGAACTAATAAAATATCCTCCCCGTGTCTTCTTGTAAACAGTGTAGGATCCACAATACCTTTTATGAAATGATGTTCAATCAAGAAGGAAGAAAGCTTGTCATACCATGCTCGAGGGGCTTGTTTGAGACCATACAGAGCTTTCTTGAGACAATAAACGTGGTGAGGAAAGTCTAGATCTATGAATTCATCGGGTTGACTTACAAAAACTTCTTCCTTCAATGGACCATTCAGAAATGCAGTCTTGTTGTGTTTTGCTTGTTTACCCTTCCCCCCCCCCCCCCCCAGCTCCAACCATCTTCATTGATACTTCTAGGAGAGAAACACACACACCTTATTACAAGTAAAATGAATCCTCACCCCTCCATGGAAGTATGGAGGAGATACATATAGCCTTGGACATGATCTACTTACTACACTTGACATTTCTAGTCCCTACGTGTCCGGCTAATATAAACTAATGTAATTTCGTATTAGCCGACATCATTTAAGGCTTAACAATCTTCCCCAATATGTGGGCATACTGGAATAGCTTCAAGTTCCTATCAAGTACAAATACAACAAAATAAAGTGACATCCAAGGCGCTTCCAATGCTGAAGATGACGTCTTTGTCTTCTAGTCTTGATACTTGTACTCCAGCTTGGGTCTTTTTTGTCTTGTCTTATTCTGGAACCTCTGTTAGTATGCATGAGTTGGATATTAACCTTCCCCGCCAATTCATTGCAGCATGTCTTTTTAAAAGCTTTCCGCTCTTGGACTTCTTTTTGGCGCAAAGTTTCTGAATCAAGTTTCCCCCAAACTCACATCTTCCGTGATCTTAAAGTGATTCTGAAATGTTGATGTAGCTTGAACGATATTCTACATTGTCATTGTAAAGTGCACAACTGGAATTCTAGTAGATGAAGTACTAGTTCAACCACACCATCTAATACTGCTTCTATACTGTATCATGACATTCGGTCTTGATGATTATCCGTTTGGGGAAACATGCAAGAGATCAGCAACAATTCTTCTCACGTATGCAGATTACTTCACAAACCATTACTAAGTGAAGTAGTTATAAATACTCCCCCTTGGACGTTGATCTGATAACATCAAAGTACACGTTCGCCATGATGGTTTCGAACTCTCTGGAAGCCATTCATTGACGTGTGTGAGGACCCATATAACGAAAGTTCGAGTTCATAAGCAACATTCTTGAATAAAGCGCTATGAAAGACATTGATAGAACTTTGAAAGATTTTGCTGGACGTTCAGTAGCTTTAAATATCCTGTGAGAGTTGCTGATCACATCTCTAACCATTATACTTCTGGCAAATGATTACATACCTAGCATGTAGTTCTGTTCGGTTTGTTGTGACACTTGGTGAAGTAAACAGTTTGATACAAAACGTAGAAATGAAGTAGAATTCCCTGTAAGTTTTGTTACTTAAGCTTGCAATGCTTGTTGATGAAGAACGATGCAGAAGAAAGCCTCTAAGTACCCTATTACACTCAATTAGAGCCAATAACAATAAGTTTTAACACCTCTGAGACTATTACATCGGCATCTGCGTGTGACACTGAGCAATACATGTAAAACTCTTTAGTGATAGCTATAGCAGTGAGTACTACAATGTAAACTCCTTACATCGGGTGATAACTAGATTGCAATCCAAGTCTCAATCATACCCTGTTATACGTTCACAGCAAGTCATCAATCATATGATTGGGTGTTAAATGAAAAATAGGTTGAAAAATGAGAAGGAGAGTACTCGATTGATGAAATAAGTAGACGCGCTTCGTGAAACCCGACTTCAATCGCAAAATAGGGATACCAAATCAAACTTCTTGTGATCACTTGACATTAAAATATGATCTTTAGCTGATGTAGTTTGACGTATTAAGTGAATCTTATCTTAGATGATGTTTTAGTGTTATGTTGTCATGTTTGTTATGTTTTTGTTGTTCTAAGAAATGATCGTTTTAAACTAGTATGACAAATGTTGTATATAGTTTTTTGAATTGTCGTCAATGAGAACATTGTCTAGTCCAACTTGACGTGAAAGCGTTTTAGTCCCGGCTCAATCTACTAACACTAAAATAGGTAAATCATAAAAATTTGCGGCCCATTATATCAAAAACGCAACCCAAAACCATTTAACAACAATACTCGGCCCACGTTTTAATTCTCACATACTTAACAGTCCGATTACCATCAAACGTGGCCCAATCAATGTGATCCAGCCCATGCCTAAATAAAGATAGATACATAGCCATATAAATGAGCCATGTACATAACACACTTAGTGTTTTTCGGTATAGATTAATTAGGCCCAACTCCACTTTTATAAGACCCAGTCCAAGTATTGTTATAACCCGGGTCCAACATAAACCGTATACACTAACGATGGATATAAATTACCACATCCCATTTATATTAGGGCATTAGTTAACCTATGAGTTTCTCACACTTAAAGAAGCAGTAAAGTAGGAGTCACATTTCAAACTCCCCAATTTCGCTTGAACTTTCACTCACAAAATTTCCTGTGTATAATTATTTGTTCTTTCTTTGTCGAATCACAAAGATAAACAATAATAATTCTAGATCCCAAACACTATCTAGTTATTAACTTTAGTTTAAAAAAAAAAACAAAAAGAAACCTCTATTTCTAAATCATCTGTTCGGTACAAAGCGACAGCACCAACCAAAATTACCCAACAAAAAAGGCAACTCCTTTATGATGATCGAACACGACATTTTTTTTTGACATATCACTCGAACGGCTTCAAGATCGTAGTTTACAGTTCGGGTAGTTTTAATTTGGTGTTTGATGTTCTTGCTTTTTAAACAAATCAGAATGCTGATTGTAACAGAGTTGTTATATGATCTACTCTTTCTTTTTATTTTCAAATATATAAAAAAGGTGTTTATTCATGCTTTCACATGATCCATAGATGATTCTTCCTTTCAGTGTTCTTGATTCTTTAAAGAGTCATAGTCAATTCTGTGCTACAACGAAAGAGATTAAAATTTGAGTTCTTGATTCTTCATAGTTTGACAGTCTGAGTACGAGTTTGAATGGAGATGGAGATGGTGTTGATTGTGACGATGGGATAGGATTTGTTTGGAGATTTTTATTTGACGATGGGTTATAAATTTAGCGATAGTGTTGGTTTGTATGCGCGGGACATTAAGAATGACGGCATGTTGGTGTCGTTGAGGTTGTTGTTGGTTTAGTTGTTGTTTGAGATGCTGACTCAGTTGAGTTTTGACCGAGTCAACTCGGTAATGAGCCAGTGTTACTCTGGTTGGTTATTCTTGTGTAGCAATTAAATCACAACCAACACAGAAGCTATCACCCGCACTCAATCATCTTGGGCGCTAAAACAGATATCTGCAATTTACGCTTCTAGCAAAATGCGAGTCTTAGTGTGATTGAGCAGCTTAGCGTTTAAGTTTTGCTATATAAATTGGCTCGAACAGGCAAAAAGCAATAGAACCAACTGTCAAATAACGCCTAATGGCCAACTCAAAATGTAGCAAAACGACAAAGTCCCATGAGAACCAAAACGCAACCTGCACTTTTTGTACTTTTTCCCTTAAATTCCGGATCTGTTTTTGTCTGTTTGGCCAAAACGCAACCAAGAACAACATAAACCCAGATCTATCTTTTGTCATTTAAGAGTCAAAAAAAAAAAGTTGATTGCTCAGTTAAATCTCGTATTGCCGACTTTTTTTGTCGTAAAATGAACGTACTGAACTCAAGTATGACATAAAGTAAACGCTGAGTGATATTGAATAGTAAACGTAAACAGTAACCTGAACATGAACAACGTAACACATGATACATTACACCCCTGTTCAGCTGTCTGCCTGCTTTGATGCCAATGTATACCCGATAAAGATTCACGCTGATAAACATTGAGACATGATCCGGAGGGTCAGGTGCGAGGATTGAACACATGATTTAGCCAATATTATTTTGTGAGAGAAAGGGAAATGTGTGTGATTCTAGAAGGAGAGAATACACTACATTACCTTATACTAAGTAAAATGATCCTCACCCCCTCCATGGAAGTGATGGATGGGATATATATAGCCTTTGACACGATCTACTTACAATTCATACATTGACATTTCTGTCCCTGCAGTTAGTCGGCTAAATGATAAAACTATAAGAGAGAGAGAGTCGAATAGTAGTTAGCCGACTATTTTAAAGCTAACAAGATTACAAATCTGTTTGAATAACTGGAATTTGTGGAAGTCCAAAAGAATAATGTCATTGACTAAGTTTGAACTGAATAAGAATGTGAAACCTCCCGTGGTACTTTTTATAAACAGTATTGGATTCATCAAATACCTTGTTGTGAATATCGGATTGTTCATCAAAGAAGAAAGGTGAAAGGTCTTGTCATACCATGCTCAAGGGGCTTATTTGAGACCATACAAAGCTTTCTTGAGACAATAAACGTGGTTAGGAAAGTTGGATCTCAACTGGAAGATTCGTCGTGGCTGATCTTTACAGAATGATGACTGTGTTATTTCGGACCATTGGCAATTCGAGAGTCTTGTCACATCCATCTGGTTATAATATGTATAGTTCTTGTAAGACCGCCGTAAAGCTGTTCACGAACATGCGAGACAGATAGTATAATCGTTTGCTATTGCTATTGGAGAAAACGACTCCTCTAAATCTATTCCTTCTTGTTGACTATAACCCTTTGCAATGAGACGTGATTTGTTTTAAATAACCGTGTTTTCAGCATCCGTCTTGTTTTTCTAAAGCCATTTTACCTTAATTGCATGTTTGCCTTTAGGTAATGGAACAAGTTCCCACATATCTAATCGTTTGAGCTGATTAAGTTCATCTTGCATGGATTCAATCCAGCTATGATCAAGAATAGCTTCCTTGATGTTTTTAGGTTCAGTAAGACTCACTGTGAGTGCATACATACACAACTCTGCATCAGTTCAGAGTCTATTTCTTGTTTGAACTGGCTTTGAAGGGTCACCAATCACTTGTATAATTAGATGATTCTTAGTTCACTTATTAGCGTAGCGATGTTATTGATGGAACTCGTGCATATTTGACGGGTCCTGATAGTTTGAAGATGATTCAACTTCTTCAAACTAAGGAGGTTCAAACAAATGCATGATTGTATTCCTATCAAGTTTTGCAATATCTTCTTGAATTTGTTCATCAGAATGAGTTTCAAAGACTGGAATTGATGATTCTTGTGTGATTGGTTCTTCTAAAGAGGTTACTATTTACGGAGCATTACTATCTTCAATAATGATTGAAAACAGTGATGAAGTGTCTTCATCATCAAGAGTGTTTGCAGCGGAATTACTTGACACTTCGAAAGTACTCGACGCATAATATTCTTCATACAAAGGACCAAACAAGTTATCCAAGTCTTGTTGTGACGGTATTTCATTCAGTTCCTTTGATGAATCTTGAAAATTCAAGCAGTTTAGACCGGGTCCTGAATTGTTGCATTCAGAAGCCATAGCTGTGAGTTCATCAAATTTAACATGGATCGTTTCCATTATCTTTTTGGTTCGGCAGTTGTAGATACGCAGTCCTCTTGATGACTCAAAATATCCAATAAAGATACTAATGTCAACCTTTGGTTTCATTTTCCCAAGATCATCATGATCATTTGTTGGATAACAAAGAGATCCAAATACATGAAAGTATTGAACATTGGGTTTTCTCCCTCGAATCAGCTCATACAGAGTTTTATTGTACCAAGTATGTACAAGAAAGCGATTCTGAGTAAAGCAAGCAATAGTAATGGCCTCGATCCAAAGAAATTCTAGAGTATCAGAAAAAATAAGCATTGTGCGTGCAACCTCAACTAGTGTACGATTTTGTCATTTAACAACACCATTTTGTTGAGGCGTTCGAGCTGTTGAAGTATGATGTACAATACCTAACTTTGCATAAAACAACCGCAATTTCTCATTTTTGAACTTAGATCCATTATCAATTCGAATCTTGAGAATTTGAGCCTTTAGAGACCGTTGAATTTGATTAATGAAATTGATGATCATATCTGGAGCCTCATCTTAGGTATGAAGAAAGTATACCCAGGTGTATCGAGAATAATCATCAACGATCACTAGAATATATTTCTTGCCATTGATACTTTCTACCCTCATTGGCCCACATAAATCCATATGAATTAAATCAAGTTTAGTTTCTGTGCTTGGAACCAATTTTGATGGAGAGGAAGCTTTCTCGCTTTTTCCTTGCTCACATACTGAACATAAGTGATCTTTATCATACTTAAATTTCAGAAGCCCATAAACTAGATTTTTTGACGTGAGTTGATTAATGATACCAAAATTTAAATGAGAAAGCCTACGGTGCCATACCCAAGATTTTGTTGATGTGGCTTTAGACATTAAGCACACTAGAGAAGAAGCCGTCAACTCAGAAATGGAGATAGTGTAGAGATTGGATTCACGAGAACTGGTAAGCAAATCATCACCTTCCAAATTCCAAACATAGCAAGTGTTTGAATGAAAGGCTACTTCTAAATCTTCATCAGAAAAATGTCCAACTGAAAATAAGTTGTGTCCTAGGCCTTCAACATAGTATACGTGACATATCGTGAGATTGCCTTGAACATAATCTCCATATCCAGTGATTGCTGCGAAGTGATCATTCCCGAAGCAGACTGTTCCCATGAATTTCTCAACAAAAATTTATTAGCAGTTGAAGATTACCAGTCATATGCTTCGAGCACCTGCTATTAACAATCCAAAGGACAAGCTAGATCACCTGCATCACATTAAACAAATGCAGATGGAAGAGTGGATAGTTTGGCAACCCATTTTGAGTGATTACCGGTGTTTTGGATGTTGTGCGAACACTAGTATTACTCTTTGACACACTAGGTGATGATTGTGCAGTTTTGCTCTTGGGTGTCCAATTAAAACATGATTGATATTCAAACCAAATTTGCCACTTTCTACTTGTCGCGATTTTGTTTTTCATGTAATTGCTAAGTGTCCTACTTTGCTTAGAATCAGGGGATAGTGATGACACACTAGAAACCTTATTTGTTGCTGTTAGGGTTTTAGTAATGCTAAATCTAGATTTCGCAACTACAGAAGTAGTTTCTAAATTCTTAGATTTTGCTGCTACGGGGGTAGTGAATAAGGCTCTTTTTACCCTAGAATCTATAGACAAAGCATAACGAGCAACACATTTTTCATGAGAAATCAAAAACATATTTTTACCACAAGAAACACAAACAAGATTCGAACCGTCATTAACAGCAGTTACAGTCTTGGTATTTAATACACTTGCTTTTGATTGACATTCATTCGAATTCTTTGTTTCATGCTTATTAGAATCTATTCTAACACTACTTGGCGTCTTCCGAACATAAGCAGATGAGCTCTTAGCATTAGTATTCTTCATGACTCTATTTTCCGATTTAGTGTCCTTAGACGTTGGCCTTCTAACACTATTAAAATTCCTTACTCATGTGGAATTAAAAACATTCATGTTAGTTTTAGAATCTTACGTGTGTGACTCTTGTTTTTGAATTGTATACATGCCTCGTGCAATAACATTTGCATTCTTTTCCTGTTTTTGCTTGTTTTTTGGTGTAGAATGTGAAGTGACTGGTTTTGACCTATCTGTGTTGTCCTCTGGATTTGAAGCTTTCTTAGCCTGAACTGCTGTGTTGTTAGACAATGGTGTTACACATAAAAGTTTTCCCGAGGTCACAAATTTGTCAAACTTAGTGTTCACACCCTTCCCTTTTAAAAGGTTTTGAGTTTTTCCTTGAGCCCAGAAATTACCATCAAAAGATCTTGATTCTTAGAACGCACATCACCGTAAGCATACGTCTTTTGACTGATATTTTCAATTAACTCATTAACCTCTTGTTGATGTTGAGCCTGTGTTGCTTTGATTGAATTAAAAAGCTTTTGATATTCAAGTTTGACATTTTCTCGTTCTTGAACAACAAAATCAACTTGAGTTTTTAACAACACGTTCTCATCATTCAACTTTGACAACCTTGACTTCCATGAGACATCACAAGCCATTTTCTCTTTTTGATGTTGGAGTTTAAGTTCAAAATCAATGCTTTGAGTTTGAGATCACTTAAAATCATTTTCGAGAATTTTGATTCGTTTGAGTAAATTAGCTTGTATATCTTTGGAGTCATTTGATATTTTCTCAATTTCATTTTCTAACAACTTATTTTTATGTTCTGCAACAAAAATTAACATACAGTCTCGAATTTCTCTAGTTAAGGATACTTCTAAAATTCGATCAATTTTTGTTTGAAAAATATGTTCTCTTGGAGACTTTTCCTCAACTTTTTGTTCTATTGATTCAAAAATATTTAACATTTCATGTACTTCTTCCATAAGTTCTTGTTTAAGTTCTTTCAAAGTCTTTGAAAAAGAGACGGACATCGGAATGACATCAGTTTTATAAAACCCCCTTAAAGAATTTTGGCTATCAGACATCCATCTCCTTTTTCTATCTTCTAAAAGAGTAACATCAATTCGATCCCGTAACGCATTAATCGCTAAAGCCATTTTTTCAAACATTTTTAACAATTTGCTCTCTTTTTACATTTTAGGAATTTGTGAATCTGTTTTGACTTCATTTGACTCAAAACATATATTAAAAGTAGAAGGAATTGAAAAATATGTTTGATCAACAGAATATTCTTTTTGAGGAACAAATGTTTCATAAAGTGCATTTAATTTGTTATAATCTAGTTGAACCATTTTGTTTCTCATTTTCAATCAACTTTCTTCCATGTCCTCTAAAGTTTCCTCAGAATCAGGTGAATTAATTTTTAACTTTGTACTATAAAGCTTTTCACCATGATACATTTTTGGTTGTGCTGCAATGGCTTTCTTGAGATGTTCGGGATTTTCGTAACCCATACCAGCTTTGAGAAAAGGATCATAAACTTGATTTGGTGTCTTTCCAAGCATGTGAATTGTTTAAATTAATTGACCCATTTTATAAACAATTATATCATGAGAACTAAGTTTTTCCTCGAGATCAACAATATTTTCAAGATATTGATCTTCTCGTTCTTTGAAAGCCTTTTTAGCTAATCGAGTTTCATGTTGAATTATTAGCTTTTCATTTTCAACTTTGAAAAATTCACTTTCAATTTTGTCTTGTTCTTTCAAAATTCTCTCAATGGTGTCTTTATCAACATGTATTTCCCGTTCCAATTCATCACATGTTTCTTTATATTTTGTACATTGAATTGTTTTTGACTCAAATGTTTTGACCCGTTCCTTACACATATCAAGCTCCTGTTCTAGTAACATTTTTTGCTTTTTAAGCTTATTGTTTAATCGTTTTTGATTGTCAGCTTCTCGCAGAGCATTGTATGCCAGGATTTTAACATCATGATATTGGTCATGATTACTTGAATCATGTTTATCCGATCCACCATTATTTTGTACATAAGGATCATCAAATATGATATTAGAATCAATTTGATCATCATCAGATGTGTTAATAACAGTTTTACATTTTCCATGATTCTTGTGTTCATGAACCCTTTTAGATATCATTTTATGTGAAGCATTTACCTCGCTGATAGCCTTTGCATCATAGTTTGGCTTTTGCACACTATTGTCATCAATTGTTTAAAATCGTGCCATCATGATTACTGCAGCAGTTAGCTCTTCCAATGTTTCATCTCTGAAAGAATTATCGAGCATGAAATCATTCTCTTCATCATTGAGGTTACTTTCGGCTTCATCTTTCATGGCTAACAACATTTGTTCTCTGAAATACTTTGCATCACAAACTCTTAGTTTTAGACAATCACGGGCATAGTGGCCTTTTTCATTGCGTTATAACACTGAACATTTGCCTTTCCCGAATTTGACACAGTTCATGAAACACGCAGAACAATCTGATTGCTTTCATTATTCCCATTTCCTGCATTAAATGCCTGATTCTTGTTTTGTCTCCCTGCATTCCTGTTACCATTTCCACCATATCCCGCATTCTTAGTTTGTATGTCAACTCTACCATCTTGAATTACAGGTTGATTTCTTGTGTTTGATGAAGTACGAAGACGATTATTGGTAGGTGTTAAGAACTTTTGGGTGATTGCTCGAGCTAATCACATCATTGCAGTTGTAAGCTTGTCTTCTTGAAAATCCCCTTGTAACTCCCCTTGATAATATTTTTCATAATCAACAACTGATGAAGGATGTGTAACATAGTATGGTTGCGGTGCATATGAATAAGAAGGATTTGTACGAGACAGTGATGAAGAAGCATTTGTGTAGATCCCACTTGAATGAAGGTTCCATCATGGGTGACTATATATTATGTGGGCTTGCTCCCATCCCTTAAATACTTCAATCAATTTTACATGATAATTTCTTACTTAATTATAAGAAACTATTGGTGATCACCATGTCTTCATCTAACTGATTGAGTTTGGTATTTAGGTATAATTTGTTGCGACTAAACCGCGCATACCGCACACACAAATTAGTGGCTTTTGGTTATATACAAAATGTCTATTAAACAAGACCCCTGATGTAGTCGCTCCTTTGAAACATACATTGATGTCTAGTTAAGTTCATGATACAACTTGTTTTATTTGATCACACGACAAGAAACCCCCAACATGTTCTCTTGTCTCTTTGATCAATTAGCAAATTTGCACACATGTATATGTTTTGTCTTTATATACATTCATTAAATAGTAAACCATGCTCCATTAATTTGGAAATTCAAATTGTTGGAAACACAAAAAGTGTCGGTCACTTCCAAGTTGTAATAGTCTTAGCTCGTAGTTTATGTAATGATTAGATTAGTAATCTAGTCCGGCCCAAGACCCATGGGAAGCCCATTAGAACCCATGGGCCGACCACAATAGGAAGTATATAATCCCTCTCTAAGGCTAGGAGAGGGGTTGGTTGTTCAATTTTGTAATTTTTCATAACAATACACTTCATCTATTCCATCCATTCTCTATCTCTAACATCACAACCCACATCTCACTCTTGTTTTTGGTTTGATCATAAGATTACATGTATCTACAATTGGTATCAGAGCCATGTGGGTCCTTTGATTTAATAAATGATTACCATTGTATTTTACAATGGTATCAGAGCCATCTGGAGTGGTGTGTTTAGTTTGTTGTGTTCTTTTGTTTTTTTTGTATTTCAAAAACCTTTATACAAAGAACAATTTTGATTCAAATTTTTTTGGCTTATTAAAAAACCTTAAAGGTTTTTTTTCTTTTTATTTTATTGTTTTTTTAGGGTTTAGTTTAGATTAACACTCAGTTTGTACAAAGAATTTTTTTGCTTAAAAAAACCATTTTAAAAAAAAATGTGTTTTTGTTTTTTTTTTTGAAGGTTCGCGTTGGCTGTTTGGTTGGTCTGGAACTGGTACGGTCATGCTTTGACGGTTAGTCTTGTGCCACCGAGTCATATGAATAGAAGGATTTGTACGAGACAGTGATGAGAAAGGCATAGCATTTGTTTGGTAAAAGATTCTAGGCGTTGTTTTCGATAGACTAGTGGTAAATCTTTAACTCCTTAGTTTTGATCAGATCTTTAACTTCTTAGTTAGATATAAGGTTTAGTATCCTTGGATAAATCCAAAGGTACTAAGTGTGAAGCTTTTTGTATATGATATAAACTATGCGGAATCTAGTTTATACCACTAAGAAGAATACCAATGAAACAGTAATAATGATGTAGTAGGAAGAACAATATAACCAACAAGCTTCAATATTAATAATACGAGTACTCTATCTTAGTACTAGGGTTTACAACCTTGAAGCTATGAATCTAAGAGATGTGTATGAGAAGTATTGTGATTGTCTATGTTTCTCTATGACTTATGATCTCTTTTTATAGACACAAGGAGTCATAGTCAAACTACAATTACTAACTTACCATACTAAAAGATATACAAGATATTTTCTATCAATCAATAATCTTTTCCTAAAATAACTCATACTTATCTCTTTACACAGCTGTAGTCTCTTCAACAGCTTTGACTTGAATCACTCTTATCTTTGCAGCAGCTTTAACTCTTCAGCAGCATTAATCTTCCATCAGCATCACTAACTTATACACTAGCAGTACTAAGTTCTTCAACAGCCGTAAGTTAGTACTAACAGTACTAACTTACTCTAGCAGTACTAACTGACTAGTTTAGTACTGACAGTTGTAATCTTGAGCAGTACTAACTATTTTCTTCTAACAGTACTAACTGTTGGCTTGACATTACTAACTCTTAGCTTAGTAGTACTAACTCTGAAGTGTTTAATTCCCAACAAGGTGTATCTTTGACAGGCAAATTCTCCTCTTCATGTTGAAACTTCATATCATCTAAAGAAACATTAGGAATCATCTCCTCATCATTTAAGACAAACATGTAATCGTCTCGAAATTCATCAGCCTGACATGTTTTAGTTATATAAACAGGATAATAAAACGATTATAAACAAATAATTCAGTCTCAAATTTTAATATATATACATACAGTTAGGGGCTCAGCCGTGGGATGTTGATTGATCTTAGGTCCAGAACGATCAGCATGGGCTTCATGTTAAAGAACATCTAGTTCTGGATGGTCGGCAGCATAAGCACATGCTTGAATTAGAGCGTCCACACTGGAAGGAATGGGTTGAGAACAATTATAATCATTCATTTGATCTGGCTTGTCAATTGCCATACCATCACAACCGACTTAGGCATTATGCATATCAGGATGAGAGCATATTGACTGTCAAATTCAAATCATTAGTGAGAAAATTCTCAAACTAATGTATAAACAGGGGTATATATTATAAATAAGAGAAGTTTATACTAACCATTGGATCATTAGTTACACCACCTAATTCTTGGTCCACACCAGTTTGATTAGAATTTAAATCTGGAACAGAACAAGATGGAATATCATCAGAGTGATTAGGAATCATATTAGGCTTTTTATTTTCTGCTGCATAATCATTTGGTTGCTTTTTTTTCAAAAGTATCTCTAAATTTGCAATTCTTTCTTCATGAAGCTTAACCAAAGCATAAATGTCACGTATTGATACATTGGCTGGCTGATTCTCATTATCTTCTTCACTATTTCTACAACCTGCTTCTGAATCAAAAAGACCATCTCCATCTTCCAATAAAAGCTGATCATTATTTCTAACAGATTTTTCATTTACAACATTATCTTTAGATAAACCCGCAGAAGCATCCTCGCACACATTATAGTCTTCATCAACTAACTTATCATTTACAATTTCATCTTTAGACAAACCCGCAGAAGCATCCTCGTACACATTACAATCTTCATCAACAGAATTATCTTTTGATACCAAAACAGAATCATCCCCGCAACCTTTCCCATCTTCATCAACAATACCATTGAAGAATGGAATACTTGAATCAAACCATGCTTGAATCTTCTCTGCAGGAGTTGGATCAAGGTTGGCAATTAGAATAGAGTCCTAACGAACAAATACAAACAAAAATGCTTAAGAACAAAAAACCAAATTTAATAAAATATTTGAATACAGTTAGGTATGTGCTTATAGGTCCAAATAGACGGTTGTAATGAGATTTATCAAACTTTGTAATGTTTGTCCAGGCAAGACAACTAGGTATGACATTATCCTTTTTAGACCACCATTGTTTACTGTTTGGGTAACTCTCCAAGATCCATATCTACATAATAAGTTTAATTTTGGTTACATCAAAACAAATATATTTATACAAGATAAGCATAAAAGGATAAAGGTTTATAAATTGTAACCTTGAAAGCCCAAGCAAAACCATATAGATTGTATGTGGCATTGTAGTTTGGGTTTTTCTTCTTCTCATCCAAATGATGCTGCCGGTGTTCATCAACAATATTGATAGTCCTTTCATAAATTTTACCCACATATATTCACCCCAAGGATAGTCATTCCACGCATCCAAATCCTCCACCAATGTTACTAAATGCCTAGAGACACAATTCATGTCTTTTTTACCCATAAACACTAATTCGGCAACAATTAAAAGGCAAACCCAAACCCAAACCGCATCAATATCATGTAAACCTGCCCAACCCTTTTTATCTCTAACAAGGGCCAAAAGATGACATGATTTTAATCTCCTAATATCTTTTTCAGTTACTGTATCTAGAAATACGCGCGTACAAAAACAACTTAAATTCTCATGTTTGAGTGACACAACGCCAAGTCGAAAACCAGTAAGTAAACAAAATTCTTTCCGGCCAAAGTGTAACATATGATCACCAATACGTAATATAATTGGGGGACATTTAGAAGTATTCTCTTAGCCGAGTACCTAATGTTGCAAGACATAATGCATCAAATGGTTATCATTGTAGCGAGAATGAAGATCCAACCAAGACCCAAATACAGTTCTTCTAAATAAGTTCAACCAATTAGGATTGGATGAAAATAGACATTTAATTTCTGGAAGTAATTTCAAAGCTAACCTAACAACTACTTTAACATCATACAAATGAATGGAATCAGTCATGTTATAAATTGATAGAGGAGAAAGTATGGGTTGATTGATTAAGGGTTTAGTGTGTATTTATGATGCGACTGTGTGTTCATGGATGGTCAATTGTATTTTTTTTGTGTTTGATTAAGGTTGATGGAGGAAGAACAATGACGATGTATGTGTATTTACTTTTTTGATATATAAAAAGTTAATTTTGATTAGTTAATAGTACTTTTGTCAAGAAAAAATAAGTACTTTTAAAATAATAGTTGCCCTAAGGCATTGGTTGCCCAAAATATTAGTTGCCCAGTACCTAAAATAAATTAACTTGTTAAAAAGACAAAAATGTCCAGTTGCCCAATACATAGTTGCCCTAATACTACTAGTTGTCATACATACATGTACTATATACTTTTGTACCTTTAGGGACACTTGTCAATTTCTGCATAAGTAGCATCGTTACCCTGGTTCACGGGTTATTTTTGGAAAAAAAAGTCTATTGGATGAAGAATGGCATTTCACTTTTGGTTTT
>BQNB010013537.1:0-66501 GCA_026074375.1 Tanacetum coccineum
ATAAGATGAAAGTGAGTTTTTTAATTAAATAAAAATAAAAATTAATCTAAACTATTAGATGGAAATAAAATGGATGGTTAAGATGAAGTGGATTGTTCTTTGATTAGATAGTGTTCTACATAGAACTTTTCTCTATAGAGTTAATATAACGAATATAATCAATAATATCCAAACTTCTAATAGAAATCAATAGCAATATACGAAGTTAGTTTACAATTGTTCTTCTTAGTACTTGTGTTAAGATTCCGCATTAGTACATAGTATTCATAGTCATTGTCTCTCATATAGTTAATTTGGATTTATTCAAGTTAGCCATTGTCTTACAAAAGGCTATATAGATCCAACACAAGGACCTACAAGTCAGTTGTGTCTAATCCTAAGATTAACAAAGATAGAGTTATCATTGAGAATTGGAACTCGGATGATGAGGAAGAAGAGTATGAAGTGCAAACAACTCAAATAGTTAAGACTAGAGATGATAAAAGTGGTCAAAATTCTAAGAAACAAGGAATTGGTTTTAGGAAAGTAAAAGCTTGTTTTGTTTGTAAAAGTACTGACCATTTGATCAAAGACTGTAATTTTAATGACAAAAAGAGTCAAGAGCCTAAGCTGAAAAATGTGGTTAATATTGGTCAAAGGGAGGGCAACCCAGTATGGGATAATACTAAAAGGATTAATCATCAAAACTTTTCAAAATACCCACATTTAAGTAAGACTTTTATCTCATCAGGGGTGCTAACAAGAATAGGTTTGCATAGGCCAAGTGTTAGTACTGCTAGGCCTATTTCTACAGCTAGGCCAAGTGTTAGTATTGCTAGGCTTGTTTGTACTGCTAAGCCAAGTGTTAGTACTGCTAGACCTGTTTACCCAAGAATGGACAATGTAAGACCAAGAGGCTCATGTTCAACTATCAAGAGGTCTTACTACACAAAACCAGCTTTTAGACCCAAAGACTTAAAACAAGATGTTAAAACTTTTAGGGTTCAAAATATGACTACTGCTAGGACAAGAGCAGTAGTTAATAATGGTAAGGGTAAGATGGATATCGACCTTAAAAAGTTAAGGTGGGTTTGGAGGCCTAAGGGAAATTACTTGGATCATGAGTCCAAAGACAGTGGATCATTCATGCTCAAGAAGGTTAAGTATTTTGACCCAAAAGGGATTTCCAAGTCTATAATGGCTTGGGTCCCTAAGAGATACTAATTCTCTTACCTTTTGTGCAGGGCAATCCAGAGATCTTGTTACAGGATCATGCAGTTGTGGATAGTGGTTGCTTTAGCCATATGACTGGCAACAAAGCTTATCTTTTCGACATTGAAGATTTTATTTCATTTAGAGAGATGATTACATCTCAATTTCTCTAGTTAAGGGGAAGTTCGTACGCGACTTTGTTTGTTTTGTCATCATCAAATAGGGGAATATTACAATGGAGGCTTTGTGGCTTTTGGAAGTGATCCCAAAGGAGGTAAAATAACGGGTAAAGAACAAGGATTCTAGTAGAAGATGTTGCTCCAGCTGCACATGAAATACCTTCTGAAAGTTCTCCTATAGACAATGATGTACAAGATTCAGAAGATGTTGCTGATAAGGAAGGACAACATCAGATGACAGAAGATGAACAAGTCTTGCATGATGACCTTGAGAAGATGATTGCTCAAGAAGTGGTTGCTAAAGCTCTGGATGATGCCACAAGACAAGCTTTTGAAGAAGAAAAGAAGAATGTTGCATCTCAAAAGAGGGCAGCTTAGGCTACCAGTACTAACAAACTTAGTACTGTTAGGTCATATGTTAGTACTGCTACCACACCATATGTTAGTGTTGCTAGTACTCCTACATGTGCAAATGCTGGTGAATCATCTTTTGTCTATCTTGGAGGACAAATACCTATTGATGCATCTACTCTCCCTAATGCTGATCTACCTACTGATCTAAATATGCCTGACTTATAAGATTTTTCAAATGCATTTCCAAATGATTGCATATTCAGTGGAGCTTATGATGATGATGATGTGGGTGTAGAGGCTGATTTCAACAATATAGATAACACAATTGATGTTAGTCCTATTCCCACACTCAGAGTTCACAAGGATCACCCTAAAGGTCAAATTCTAGGAGATCCTAAATCGGCAGTTTAAACAAGAGGAAAGATCCAAAAGGCTTCTTCAGTACAACAAGCTTTGGTAAGCTACATCTATAATCAGAACATAACAAATCATAAAGACCATCAGAACTGTCTGTTCGCATTTTTTTCTCCTCTCCAAGAAGAACCAAGCAACATATCACAAGGCCTTAAAAGATACAAGCTGGTTAGAAGTCAATGCAAGAAGAATGCTATAGTTTAAATTACAGAAGGTTTTGGGTTCCTGTTATGATTTGCCATATGTGAAAAAATGTAATTGGTCACAAATTGGGCTCTTAGGAAAAAGATAGATAAAGAGAAGAATTGTTTGTGAAAAACAAAAGCAAGCTTGTGGCACATAAGGTTTTAGACAGGAGGAAGGTATAGATTATGGATGTGGGTTTTATACACCATTTGCCCCAAGATAAGCGTTAATTAGGTAAGTTTAAAGCCTTTAACATCATACATGGGATTTACTATCTACCAAATGGATGTTAAAAGTACATTTCTCTATGGCACTATTGAAGAGCAGGTGTATGTCCATCAACCTCCAGGCTTTGTTGATCCTGCTCATCCAAACAAAGTCTATAAGGTGATTAAAGCTCTTTATGGTCTTCATCAAGCCCCTAGAGCTTGGTATGAGACACTTTCTTCTTTTCTAATGGAGAATAGTTTTAGGAGAGGTACCATAGACAAAACATTGTTTATCAAGAAGAAAAAGAGTGACATTATGTTAGTCCAAGTGTATGTGGATGACATTATTTTTGGTTCTACAAAGAAGTCTATGTGTACAGAGTTTGAAGACTGTATGCACAAAAGATTCCAAATGAGCTCCATGGGTGAACTCACTTTCTTTTTGGGACTTCAAGTGAAGCAACAACCTGATGAAATTTTTATTAGTCAAGACAAGTATGTAGCTGACATCTTAAAGAAGTTTGTTTTTTGTTCCATCAGAATAGCTACTACTCCTATTGAGTCTAATAAACCACTGGTCAAGGATGAAGATGGTGTAGATGTAGATGTACATGTCTACAGGTCTATGATTGACTCTCTAATGTATTTAACTGCATCAAGGCCAGACATCATGTTTGCTGTCTGTGCCTATGCTAGATTTCAAGTCACTCCAAAAGCCTCACACTTAAATGCAGTAAAAAGGATTTTTAGGTACCTCAAACATCAACCCAAATTAGGTTTATTGTAACACCCCCAAAATAGGTCGCAGCGGAATATAGGATAATCCGTGGCGTGGTCAACTTCAAAAATTAAACATTGCACAAGATATAAAGAACCGACCTCTAAATGTGTCGTTTGAAAATGATACATTGGATTTAATAAAATACTTGATACAAAAGCACCCTGTTTATTTGTTCATCCTTAACAATGTTGAAGATTTTTACTGTCCTAAATAATAACCCCAAAATACACAATGCACGCTTGAATCATTAAAGCCATGATTCTAAAATATAGACCACCAATGTTATCCTGTGTAACCTTGAAATCCTAAGAAAAACCAGCCTTAAAACGTCAACATAAAGTTTGGTGAATTCAAAGGTTTGTAAAAATGCGTATGAGTGATTGCAAAGCGACCGCTGCATTCATTTTAGAGTGTGTATTGCATGGTATACAATATCCAAAACAGTAAGTATTGCATGGTATACAATATTCAAAAAAGTAAGTATTGCATGGAATACAATATCCAAAACAGTAAGTATTTCATGGTATACAATATTCAAAACAGTAAGTATTGCATGGTATACAATATCCAAAACAGTAAGTATTGCATGGTATGCAATATCCAAAACAAGAAGTATTTCATAGTTACTTGCGTCCAATTGTAAAACAAAGCATGTTCTCACCTCAAAAATATATTTAAAACCAGTAAAACATGGGGCTATGAACTCACCTCGAGCGAGTTAATCAATAATATACTTCACAAGTGAAAAATGCATCACTAAAACGCCCGAATGCAACCTAAACAATTATAGGCCGTATTAGTACTAAGTACCTTAATTTACTAACATCATATATAATTGTATATAGCTACATCACCATCTAATTGTGTTTGTGAAATAATATTTAAATCGCATTTGATAAATATTAATCATGTATTTGAACTCGTGAAATCGTATAAATAATGAAATCGCTTTTGTAAAATAATTTTTATAAAGCTTAAAACATGTATAAAGATCTATTAAAGTGATTCTAAAATGTACCGCAAAAATTTATTTTAAAAGAACCAACACTAATCAAGTCCGAAATAGTGCAAAATGTGTAGAAATGTCGTCAACTTTTCACGTTTTAAAAAAGACACGTTTTGCGCGTTTCTTATGCCATATTTCGTATTACGGATGATTATCAATATTTTGACATTCCTCTATATTTTTTTATCCCCGATGAACAGTACTTATACTGTTCACACAGAATAAAAGTTTATTTTTATAGTTTTAGTTTATCGGAAAACCCGTAAACGTGTATTTTATTCGTTATAGTTCCGTTATTATTAGCGAATTCTTTAGAGCACGTCTCGTACTTGGAAAGTCACAACTATTATGATGTTTACAAAATAAATGTTTTCTATCATGAATTGTATCTTTTGATAAAAATAGTTTAATAAAAGGCATACCATCAAAGATTAATTTAGAAAAATTATACTTCTGATTGGATGTTAAGCAAATGACAGCAGTGGCAATATTAGTAGGAATAGAGATCTTAGAAATTTTTGATTTGCATCCTCGGTAGATACACCTGCTCTATGAATCTCTAACTGACTCAGAAGACTTTGGAACCTGTCATAGCCTTTGTGAAGCCCTTCTGTGTTGGATACAGAGAATCCTTCAAACTGTTGCTTCAAGATATACTTTTGCATCTTCTTGGATTCGTCATTTCCACCAAATCTAGATTTGATGGCATCCCACATTTCTTTTGCATCAGTCATCTTATGGAACTTAGCAAGATGATCTTCTGGTAGGGCCATAAGCAAGGTGGTCCTTGCTTTTCTCTCTCTTTCTCTGGCTACAATCTCTTCTGCAGTTCTAGGAGGCAAAACCTTAATTTGTCCTGATGTATCTGTAGTGATTGATACAGGACCATTCCCATTTTGTATAACCTCCCAGATTGGATAGTCTGTATGGGCCAAATAGTGCTCCATTTTCATAGCCCATATATCATATTCTCCCTTTTTGAGAATAGGCAGCTTGATGGTTGATACTGTATGAGGAGTTTGTTGGGTTGGTGTTTGTGATGATGGTGGAGGTGGTGGTGGTGGTGGAATTTCATCTTGTGATGATGATGCAGACATGTTTAGTTTAGGAGTATGAGAGTTTGATTTGATTGTTCTTCTTATTCAGAGTTTCTCACAGGCTCTGATACCACTTGTGAGTCCCTCTTAGGAATAGATCTCTGCAGCCTATTAAGGATGATAGCCAAAATGTATAAATACAACTGACTATGTAGAAACACTGATTATGAATACTATGTGTTAATGCGGAATCTTAACACAAGTACTAAGAAAAACAATGTAGAACTAAATAATAACTTCTATTAATCTGCTTTGAATGATTACAGATTACTAACTAATTAGATATGATTTTGCTATGAGATATCTTGAGGTCGTATTTCTAACTATGCCCAGAGGGATCCTTTTATAAACTAAGGATAAACCCTAACAGAACAGGCTTACAAAACGCATACATATCTTTTCCTAAGATATCTCATACATATCTCATAAACGGTACTAACTATATTTTCTACTAACGGTACTAACTAACTAATCAGTACTTAACACTTTGTACTGTCAGTATTAACTATAACTAACGGTACTAACTATTTGTACTGTCGGTACTAAGTTAGGAAAACATAAATCCTAACACGTTTGGTTTGACTAACGCACCAGCAGTTTTCATGGACTTGATGAATAGGGTGTGCAAACCATATCTGGATAGATTCGTAATGGTTTTCGGAGAGGTAACCATAGACAATACAATGTGTATCAAGAAAAAGAGTGAATTATGTTAGTCCAAGTATAGGTGGATGCATTATTTTGGTTTACAAAGAAGTTATGTGTACGAGTTTGAAGACTGTATGCACAAAAAGATTCAATGAGTTCATGGGTGAACTACTATTTCTTTTGGGACTTCAAGTGACGCAACAAACCTGAGACCTTTATTAGTCAGGATAAGTATGTAGCTGACATCCTTAAGAAGTTTGATTTTTGGTCCATCAAAACAGCTACTACTCCTATTGAGTCTAATAAGCCATTGGTCAAGGATGAAGATGGTGAAGATGTAGATGTACATATCTACAGATCTATGATTGGTTCCCTGATGTATTTGACTATATCAAGGCCAGACATCATGTTTGCTGTGTGTGCCTGTGCTAGATTTTAAGTCCCTCCAAAAAGCCCTCCACTTAAAGTACAGTAAAGGATTTTTTGTACCTAAACATCAAACAATTAGGGTTTATGGTATCTTGGGATTCACCTTTTGATCATGAGCTTTCTCAGACAGTGACTATTGGAGGGGAGCCAGCCTTGACAAAAAATCAACAACATGTGGCTGTCAATTTCTTGGTAGAAGATTGATATCTTGGCAATGCAAGAAAAGAAGCAGGACTTTATGAAAATTCTTACTGAGGTAGATATGTTGCAGCTGCTAACTATTGTGGGCAAGTACTATGGATACAAAATCAGATGATGGATTATGGTTTTAATTTCATGAACACCAAAATCCATATTGATAATGAGAGCACTATAAGTGTTATTAAGAATCCTGTTGCTCATTCTAGGACCAAGCATATCGAGATTCGATTTCATTTTATCAGAGATTGCTATGAGAAAAGACTGATAGAAGTTATCAAGATTCACACAGACTCTAATGTTGCAGACCTTCTCACCAAAGGATTTGATGTCACAAGATTTAACTTTTTGGTGGTTAGCATTGGGATGTTAAATCTGTAGCTATATTTGAGGGGAGGTTATATGTATACTAGAGGGTAAATATGATGAATACTTGGTTAATACTACTGAGCTTAGTTGATACTGTGAGTTACAACTTTGTACTGCTAGTACAAAAATTAATACTGCTAGGTTCAAGTTTATTACTGTGTGTACATATCGATGGTGTGTCAGCTAGAAGCTTTCTCTGAAGGGCGGATCTGCTGGGTATTCATGTTCCTTCAGTGTTGGTTGTAAACCACATAACAAATGGTCATCAGTTCACCATGTCTAACAGACATCAAGAACTGACTAGTCCAAAGCAAACGACCTTGGTAAAGACTTCTCAAATCCATTAATGGTTGATAGTTTACCAAAAATTATATGGTTATCAATGCACCATGTTATTGCAATGAAGCATTGGCTAGTCCAAAGCAAACGGCCTTGGTAAAGACTTCCCAAATCCGTTTATGGCTGGTAGTTTGCCAAAAACTATAAAACAGTCCAATGACCCACCTCTCTTAAGAGGTTACACACTTGGAAGTGGGGAGGACAGTTTGGAACTTAAGGAATTGATGGCAAACTGTACCCAAATTGTCTGCTTTGTGAGGAAAAAGAATAGAGAGATTTGGTGAGTTCAAAAACAGAAAGAGAGTTGTGTGTGAAAAACATAAATGAGTGTTTGGTGAGAAAAAGAATTGAGAGATATTTTGTGAGTTTAAAAACAGAAAGAGAGTATATGAGAGTCTACATTGGTGCTGAATATCTTTGATGGATCAAGTTTGGAGTTAATACTGCTTGGTACCACACTTAGTACTGTCAGTGTTAAGTTAATACTGCCAGGCAAGTATTACTACTGCTGGATAAAGTTAGTACTGTTAGACTTAAAATTAGTACTGCTAGACCAAACTTAGTACTGCTAAGTGACCGTTAGTACTGTTTGAGTCCTAACAAATTTTCCTCAATCAAAGAGCTGTTGAGATATTTCTGCCACATCTATAGCTTATAGGGTTTGACTAATTGGAGACTTCTTGATTTATCTATAGCTTAAACGATTTCTTCAAGATAAGTACAACTCTTTTACAGTCAGTGAACACATACTCTTTTAAACCTCACTCATAATTCAATTCACTCTACCAGACTCATTACACTTATCCACGAACTAATCCCCCATCTCATTCATCATTTTTCATTCATCAAATGGCACAGTTGGAATTTTGCGACAAGCATAATATGGTCGTCATATTTGGTTAAATCTAAAGGTATTGAGGGTTTTGATGAAATCGTAGATTTTCTTACTTCAAGCCATATCTTACTATGCTCTTACTAAAAATCCCATCATTTTTGTGTCCCTTATGATAATGTTGGGAAACATTGCTATTTTGGCTACTACTTTTGGGGAAAGGACCTATCAAGCTATTTCTGCAACTATTTGATGGACATGAAAAGCTCTAACTGAGATTCTTTGAGTTACATTTGAAGTTAGATGATGCAGAGGCATTTCTTCACTACAAAGAAGAAATATTTGGCACTTAGCTCAATATGTGTATGTTGACTAATTCTAAAAGCCTTACATTCTTTAAAGGCCATTTCTCACCCCAATAGAAGTTCTTTATTCACACAATTCTACATTGTCTGAGCTCCAAAAAGACTACATAGGATCAATTAAGTAGCAACATTGCTACAACACTCATCTGTCTAGCTACAAGCAGGAGGTTTAACTTTTCTAAATTTATCTTTGAAGCTATGGTTAAGAATTTGGATAGCCCACACAAATTCTTATTGTATCCCATGTTTATTTAACTCCTTCTTAACAAACAACAAAGGTTACTCTTACCTCATATTAGAACTTATCCCACTCCTACTCTTACAAGTAAACTGTTTAGTAATATGAGGAACGCCTCTAAGGGGTATTCAGGGGTAATGACACCATTGTTTGAGAGCATGTTGGTACAAGCACATGATGACAAGCAAATGCAATCACCATCAAGGATCACATCTTCACCATCATTATCTCCATAACCCACTCAACCATCCCCTTCACCAGAACCAATTCAACCCATCCATGAGGCAGAGGAGACTACTTCTATGCCCTATGATTCACCTCTCCATGTTGTTCACTCACATGGAAGTACTGATGGTAGTATGCAACAACATGATTTGACGGTTTTGGTTACCAAATTGAATGATCGGATTGATGGATTAGAGAAGGACTTGCAGCAGACAAAGAAGACTTATAGTACTGCTCTTACCAAGTTAGTACTTAGAGTAAAGAAACTGAAGTACAAGCTGAAGTCTGGCAAGGCAAGGAAAATGGCAAAGATTGTTCTTTCTGATGGTGAAGAGATTGCAGAGGATTCTTCCAAACAGGGGAGGAAGATTTCTCAAATTGATGAAGATCCAACGATTTCTAAGTACAAAGAAGAGGATGTTCATGGAGAAGCCACTTCTAAGTGTGAGAGTGATGAAAACTGACAGTACTTATACAAGAAAGAGACTCCATGAAATTATTTGAAGAACTGGTAGGGGTGAGAAGGGTGGCTGGTGATTAGATACTAGCTAACATACAAGTTAGTACTGCTAGTCCTCCAAAGGTTAGTACTGTTGTACCTCATGTGTATACAAGAAGGAGTGCCAAGGATAAAGGAAAGGCCATAATGGAAGAACCTGCTACTCCAAAGAAGGTTAAGAAGAGGACTCAAGTGCAATTGAGTATGGATGAGGAGTTAGCTAGGAAGATAGAAGAAGAAGAAAGAATCAGATTAATGCGAGAACAGGAGAGCAAGAGCTTTGCAAAGAAGAAGAGGAAGGAAAGACTTAATTTGGACAGCAGGTAGGGAATTTGCTAAGGACAACTTGATCCAAAGAATGCGGTTCTAACTCAACCTACTCAAATCTCGGAGTTGAATGGAATGATCCAAGGTTGAGGTTCATGCTTTGAAGAATAGACCGTTGTCATTGCTCTAAGCAAGAAGGAATTGATTAATACTTGAGAAATCAAGGAGGCTACAAAGAGAGATACTTCAAGAAAATGAGCTATGATGACATCAGACCAATTTTTGAAAGGGTATGGGATCATGTCAATACTTTTATTCCTATAGGGTCTGAAGTTGAAAAAGATTCTTCTAAACCAAATGAAAGAGAAACTTCAAAAACAGTAGAAGAAGAGAAGGTTAAAAGAAGAAATGTATCCTGAGCAGTGTGATTGAAAATAAAAGCTGTTGGAATTAGAAGAAAAACACTGCAAGAAGAAGGCAAGTGACAATCAAGGTCAAGACAGGCTCAAAGACAGAAGAAAGAGAAAGAAACAGCTAATTATGAGGAAGAAAAAAGAAGAAAAAGATGAATTAAGAATGTGGTTGACAGTAGTTCTAGATGAGGAAGAATTTGTAGATCCTGAAATCTTGCATACTAAGTTTCCTATAGTTGATTGGGAATCTCAAAGTTTAGGAAATATGCATGTTTACAAGATCATAAGAGCATATGGGAATACTAGTTATCATAAAACCTTTGAGAGTATGCTGAAAAGTTTTGATAGACATGACTTAGAGGTTTTACACAGGTTGGTAATGGAAAGATTTCAAGATAACACTCCAGAAGGATACAATTTGATGTTATGGGGTGATCTGAAGATACTAGTAGATCCTGAGCAAGATGATGACATCTGGAAGAATCAAAACCAGTGGAAAATAATCAGTTGGAAGCTGTATGAAACTTGTGGAGTGCACACACTGATGGTTGATGGTACTTTGATGACTATTCATATGTTTGTAGAGAAAAAGTATCCACTCACCAAAGAAACACTTCAGAAGATGCTTAACTGGAAATTAGAAGCTGAAATAGAAAGTTCTATGGCATTTGAATTGCTAAAGTTTATCAAGACTCAGATTGAAGAACAATAAAAGTGTGTTTGAAAGAATCCTCAGCAAAAGAAGAATTGAAGATCTAATCCAGAAGAAACTTGAGATTTGAGAGTAAATCACAAGTTTAGGGGAGGATTGTTGGGATTCTGAAGCTTCTACAAGTTAATACTGCTGGCTCAAGATTAATACTGCTAGTGAAGACTTAATGTTGTTAATGAAGATTGAAGAAATAAGTCTAAGTCTTTAGTACTGCTAGCTTTGTAGTTAGTACTGCCAGTACAATGTTAGTACTGCCAGTAATAGTTAGTACTGTTAGTTAGTATTAGTACTGTTAGTTAGTATTAGTACTGCTAGTGTATTGTATTAGTACTGCTTATGAGATATGCATGAGATATCTTAGGAAAGGATATGCATGATCTTTATACGTGTTTTGTAAAGCCCATTAGGGTTTCCTTAGTCTATAAAAGGAACCCTGGGAATAGTTAGTAGATATAGTTCTACACAGATCAATAGAGATCAATTAGCAATCATAGTTTTTGTAATCTGTAACCTAGGCAGATTCAAGTTATAATATAAAGTTCTTTTGTGATTCTTATTATTGTTCTTCTTAGCATTATTGATTAGTTTCCGCATAATCAATAGTGTTCATATCAGTGTTTCATTATTGTTGCTTTAGAACTATCTAAAGGAACAAACCCTTTACAAGCTAAAGGTTAAGATCTAATCAGAAAACGATCCAACATATACTAAATGACACATCACATATAGTTCAAACACCGCGATTTGATGAAACCCGAAACACGTGATTTGAACAGGTCTCTACATGGTTTGATAGAAACCCTAACCCAACGATTTAAGCAGGGATTAGGCGGTTTGATCATGACATATCTCGCGGTTTGATGCTTCCATATTCACGCGGGTTGTTAAGGCATGCATGCGATTTGAATTCATGCTCTGCGATTTGACTTAGGTTAAGCAGGTATGGTAAGGCGATTTGATGTCTAAGGGACGCGGTTTGATCATGCACAAATAAGGCGGTTTGATCCATTCATCACGCCATTTGAGGGTTCATAAAGATTGAAGAAGCGGTTTAGTCTTTTACGAGAATAGTATCATTCAAATTGCAAGCCCTACTTTGAAATTACAGTTTTAGTCCCTCAAGTTCATACTCCAATTCATCACTCGTCCTTAACTCACTATTAAACAATCGTTAGCCTTTAATTGTCAGACCTATTACACCGCAAGTCCTTATTTCCCACTTATGCTTAAATGACAATGCTAACTAGACAATGTTTACCCGTTAATGATAATTCATTACAACATTTATCTTAGTTAACAACATTACAACAAAACACCAAAGCAAACACAACACTTAATGCTATAACGATCTTATATACAAGATTCACTAAAACAACAAACGGCTATTGATTTGGATTTTAATGAATGTCAAGTGATCACGAAGTTGATTTGGTATCCCTTATTTGAGATTGAAGTGGGTTTCATAAAGGCGTCTACTTATTTCATCATTGAGACTTTCTTCTACTTTCTACCCCTTTTCTTTAAACCCCCTCTATCGATTGATGACTTGCTCGAACGTATACATCTAATGATTAAGACTTGGATTATCTAGTTATACCTGATGTAAGGAGTTACATTGTAGTACTCACGGGTTATAATTATCACTGTAAGGAGTTACGTTGTACTGCTCAGTGTCAAACGCAGATGCAGATGTGGATAGTTTCAAGAGGTGTCATACTTCGTATACTTTTGATGTTTGGTATAGGGTACTTAGAGATCTAATCTTGCACCGTTCATCAATCAACAACAGTGCAAGCTTAAGTAACAAATTTGGGGGATTCTACTTCACTTTTAAGTTTGGTATATCGGGTTTACTTCACCATGTGGTCACAACAAATAGCCGACAGAATACGAGGTTGGTAAGTTAGCCAGAGAGTTTAAAAGGTTAAGATGTGTACAGCAATTCTCACGAGATAGTATTGTGCTATAGAACGACAACGGTACTTTACAGTCTAAGCAAGATTTTCAAAGTTCTTCAATGACCTTCATAACTTTTCAAGATTTGTGCTTATGACAAGAACTTCTTGAGTATTTAAGCGTGCACGAAAATGATGCTTCCCTTCCGAGAGTTTGAAACCATCCGGATCGATTGAGAATGTTTTTATTTTGAGAAGATTAAGAAGGTTTTCAAAAATGATAGATTTTTAACTTCGATTCAAGTTTTTCAAGCGTAAAACTCATTTTAATGTAATTATAATTCAAAATGTGTAAAAAAATTCGAATCAATTTTAAAAAATCTTTCGTTTTTGCAATATAAGTAAAATGCTGAATCTTCTATACAAATTTAAGAAATCATTACCATAACTCGATTTTAGCAATTATTTGTGAATCAAATTTATGATTTATAGCTTTGATTCACTATTAAATGATGTTTACTTGTGAATCAAATCAAAAAATATGAATCAATTTGCTCAAATGTAAATTTCTCAATCTTCTCAAAATAAATTTCTCAATCTTCGCCATGGATTAAGGGGAAGTTAATCCACTCATGCATACTACAATGGTTCCTGTACAAGTAAAGACACTGAAGATCCAAGTTGCATTACAAGTATCAAGACCCAAAGAACTCAGAAGACATCTTCAGCATTGGAAGCGCTTTGGAAGACTTTATTTTATTGTATTTGTACTTGTTAGGAACATTATAAATAATTCTGTATGTCTACATATTGGGGGGAAGATTGTTAGCCTTAAAATATGAAGACTAATACGGAATTATAATAGTTTACATAAGGTGTGACACGTAGGGACTAATAATGACAAGTTAGGATAGTAGTGTCTCACTTTGCCTATAAATACCATCCTATACTTCCATAGGATGGTGAGGATTCCATTTGTAACATTTCACCAAGGTATATGTTCTTTTTCTCTCTAACACACACACACACATCTTCCCTTTCTCTCTCTATAATCTAATATGGCTATCTTTCTATTTCATCCTCCCCAACCTCCGGATCATCCTATGTTAGTGAATTTATTAATGTCAACAATGTGGTTTTGACCAACGCTTTAAAATCCGGGATGAACCGGCCGGTTGAACCGGGAACCGGCTCGGAGACCGGGCTGGATGTGATCGGGTTTTTGCTTGTTTAAGACCCGATTGAATCGTCTGTTTTTCGTTGACCTAGGTTGACCCGATTTGATAAACCCAGTCAGGGCATGACTTTCTATTAAAAAAATCTAACAAACCTTTTTTTTCCATCAACCATTCGATATTTAATTAACAAGTTAAAGTAGTAAGGATTAATGTTAGTTCAAATTTTATAATAGAGTTAAATAGAGTTATACACTATCTTAAAAACACCAACTAATATAGTTTTAATATAGATTATTCGACATAGGATTTTATACATGTAGATATATATATTATTCCATATCATTACAAAATATGCATTTTCTTATAATCATATTTGCAGACCACTATTATTATAGGTCGCGGTTGAGATCGTTGTTGTCATTCTTCTTCTCTTGTTGATTTTCTCGATCGATACTCCTATCTGCGGTGAGTTTCTCACATTCCCCTTTTTATATGTTTTAAATCTTTTGGGGTGGAAAGCATGATGTGTCGTTTGTCATGCAATTACTTTTATGTAATAAATCTTTTAAGCATATTTGAAACTTGAACTTGTTTTGAATGAATGGAACTTGATTTAAACTTGTTGAACTTTGGAAACGTGATGGACTTTGAACTTTGAGCTTGATATGTATGTTGTTTGATGCTTGGAACCCGCTACTACTTTTAACTTATTATCCCCCTCATCGAGATAGAGACGTTAGTACTTATGGATAGCGTTATTAGAAGATTAGCCCCTCCTCACTCCCCGCACAAGGGTGCATAGTACTAAGTGTTTGTGCCACACTATACAATTGGAACTTGATTGGATGATTGGATCGGTTAGGCTGAATACGTTTAAGTAGTGCCTAGCATAAACACTATAGCATACATATACATTGATTTATATTACGTTACTTTGGGGTAACGAACACTGTCTTTAGAAATTTGAATCAGTTTTGGATTAACAACCTGTTTTGGCATCTTGATATTGATTTGTGAACTATGTTTAGACTCGTACTCATTTTTTAAAACTACATTTTTGTGTACATAATCTTGAGAGCTCACCAACTATTTCGATAGTTGACCGTTTTTATCATGCTTTTCAGGTGACGATCTTAAAGTGGAAACTTAGTATGATTGCATTTGAACTCGTTCAAGATGTCTATTTTCTTCTATGTTATTGTCTTTTGGGTGGTCCATGTTCAGAAGAAAAACATCTATGTTGACTTTTGTACTTTTAAACTTGTAATTTGAAATGTTGTAATACGGATAACTTTCTTTTATCGTGATTCATGTATGGTGTTTTGTCTACCATATTATGTGATGTTTATTAATATGTTACACCTCGCAATTCAACCTTGGTGGGGTGTGACAGATTGGTAATCAGAGCCTAAGGTTATAGAGAACGTCGATTTTTCAAAAAATAAAAATCCGAACTATAACCAAAATGAATTTTTTTTTCTAAAAAACACCGAACATGAAACAAGTCGACTAGTCCGAGTGGTTAGATCATTAGACCTAAATTAGACATAACTTGATCAACTATGTCTAATTCAGGGAGTATCATGCAACACTGGGTATAGTTATTCTTTTAAACAAGTTTAATAACCGACTTTCCACTTTTGTCACTGAAAACTATACTAGGAACAATGTGCACCGTACAATGCATGCTTTTAGATGTCCACTATTTGATTTTTGTACATCTTGCTTATGTTGGTTGATCAATTTATGTTCTGAGTTTTCTTTTACATCGGTTACTGTCGTTATAGTGTCACACTATCCCTAAGCACCTTGTTATTAAGGACACCGTTATAGTCACAATATGTCCTATAGATCATCTTCGCATGCTAATGGTTTCGCGAGTGAGTCGCGACGTACACCTAAATACCTTTCATACTTTTACCCTGCATAAGACCTTAAGAAGGAATCTTTGATAGATTTCGAGTAAGAACTCAAGGCGAACAACAGATGATCTATATATGCACGACATGTAAAGACGTTCGTTCTTTCGCTATTAGAAATTTCGTCGGCCTATCTTCCGATCACGCTTTCATTTTATTTTGTCATGCTATTAAGCCAGCCATTTTGGCTTCTAGTGTAAATATTCTTCACTTGTTCGCCAACACCATGTTCAGTAATTCAAGATGTTGTTTCTAAGTGACCCCATAGTTGAGTCTATTTCTCAGAAACATTGGGCCTTTTACCAACTTCTACCTTGATTTCATGACAGTTCTTGTTTGATGAGTTGTGAAATTATGCTTCAAGTTGCTATTTGGCTTAAGACCTTTGAAGAATTCACTCGAGGATGGGCGAGGCTTGGATGATTTGATGGATACTCAAATGACATGGATGCAACGCGACTATAGAGAGATTTGGGTCGAAAGCATAAATGCGGGTGTTTTGTCCTTATCCTACTAAACTTTTTCTAGTTTAGTTGTTGGCAGATACACCAATGAGGGTGTACTAGTGTAGCTTACCCTCACGGTTAATTTCATGCTCTTTCGGATTACTGGTTGTTTCTCTATTATGATATAATGAACTATTTGAATCGGTTGTGTAGATCAAGTGTCAAATTTTGATTAATACTATTATCATTATCTTTTGAAAAGATTTTTTTAAATGTTATCTGACCATTTAAATTCTAGTTATATAATGAACAAAGCGGTAAACTTTTAAAATGCTTAACTAAATAATTATCTATTGATCAATTTTCTTGGCAACCAATTTAATATATATTTTTAGAAAATTTGAAACCATATTTAATAAATATTATTAAATTGTGAGATAAAATATGTATATTCCTTATATAAAACTTGCTTGTCATCTAAATAATGTATACCACTAAATTTTGGTTAAATACTAAACATGTTCATTCTTTAACTATATATCTGTGAATATGTATAAACTGTTTGTATGATCGGTTCACCAAGTTTCTAATAACATGAATTATGTGTTAAATTGTAGAATTATGGCAGTAAGACCACGCAGAAATGCTGCCAACAACTCTAACCCTCCCAATGAAACAACAGATGAAGTAACCCGACAAATTAACCCCGCATTGCCGAATCTGCTAATCCAACTCGTTCAAGCCCTCAGAGAAAACCGAGCAAATAAAAAAGATGTCGCCCAGAGTTGCAGTATCAAGACATTCAAGGCTTCTGGTGCCACGGAATTTTTTGGCACAGAAGGTGCAGTTGGTTTACTAACTTGGTTTAAAAGCATTGAGTCTGTACCCTATATCACTAAGTGCCCCATAGAGAGCCAAGTCAAATTTGCGGCTAGTATGCTGAAAGACCGCGCCTTAACTTGTACGCCGCTATAGCCCAATCTTGGGGTGATTTTAAAAAGTTGCTGATGGAAGAATATTGTCCTGATGATGAAGTTCCAAAGTTGGAATTGGAATTTTGGAACCACAAGATGGTTGGATCAGATATTGATGGGTATACGACTAGATTTCAAGAGTTAGCAAGATTGGTGCCACACATGGTTACCCCTGAGAGCCAATGTGTCAATCGCTACATTCAGGGTTTAGCTCCTGAGATTAAGGTACATGTCACTTCATCCAAACCTGCTACAATCCAGGGTGCTGTGAGTATGGCCAACCGTTTGACCACTGATGGTATCAAGGATAGATTTTTCAAGAAGAAGGAAAATGCTGGAAACAAAAGGAGGTCAAATGACCAAAATAAGAACCGAGGAAGGGATGATAGGAACAAGAGACAAAGAACTAGAAAGAACTTTGCTCTGACTGCTCTGGAGCAAGGACAAGTACAACATCAGTATGCTGGTCAACACACCAAGTGTGCAAAGTGCAACTTCCATCATTCTGGTAACTGCCCTGTGTGTGGTCGATGTAACCAAGTAGGCCACTTTTCTCGATACTGCACGGGTAGAGCTATTAATGAAAGACCAAGGCCAACTTGCTTTGAGTGTAGAGATCCTAACCACTTTAGGAGGAATTGCCCAAGGATGAATCGAGCCACTACCTCAGGAGGAAACCGCCCAAACCTTGTGCTAGCAATTGAAGGGAATACCAACCAAGGGAACAATAGGAATCGAACACAGGGTAGAGCTTTTGGCCTAGGTGTTGCTGAAGCCCCACAAGACTCAAACGTTATGACGGGTACATTCTCTCTAAATGATCATTTTGCTATAGTTTTGTTTGATTCTGGTGCTGATTATAGCTTTATATCTACAAACTTCTTACCATTGATTAACATGAAACCTAGTGTCACAAGCCCCGGTTATGAGATTGAAATAGATAGCGGCGTTAAAGTAGAAACTAATAAGATTATTCGAGGTTATAGGCTTGAACTAGAAGGTCATACATTTATCATCGATTTGATTCCCTTTGGATATGGTAGTTTCAACGTGATTGTAGGAATGGATTGGTTGTCAAAGCTGAGAGCTAAGATAGTTTGCTTTTAGAAAATTATCCAAATTCCGTTATCTAACGGGGATATTTTAGAAGTTCATGGAGAACATCTCGAAGGAAACCTAAAACAGTTGAAGACCATGAAAGTGAACGAGCCGAAACTCGAAGACATCCCTATTGTACGTGAATTCCCTAGTGTGTTTCCAGAAGATTTATCGGGTTTACCCCCATCTCGCAAAGTGGAGTTCACATAGATCTTATTCTTGGAGCTATGCCTGTTGCAAAATTACCTTATCATCTGGCACCTACAAAAATGCAAGAGCTGTCCAACCAACTTAAATAGCTCTAAGAAAAAGGTTTCATATGACCTAGTTCTTCACCCTAGGGAGCACCGGTGTTCTTTGTAAAAAAGAAGGATGATTCGTTCTACATGTGTATAGACTATCGAGAGCTGAACAAGCTAACTTTCAAGAACCGCTACCCTCTTCCTAGGATCGATGAGATGTTCGACCAACTGCAAGTTTTACGATATTTTTCAAAAATAGACCTTTGATTGGGCTATCATCAGTTGAGAGTACGCAAAGAAGATATTCCTAAAACTGCATTCAGGACAAGGTACGTACATTTTAAATTCACGGTCATGCCTTCCGGTCTAACTAATGCCCCTGCGGTGTTCATGGACCTTATAAACCGCGTATGTAGGTCGTATCTTGACAAGTTTGTCATTGTCTTTATTGATGACATCTTAATTTATTCAAAGTCTAAAGAGGAGCATGAGGTTCACCTGAAATTGATACCAGAGTTGCTTGAAAAGGAGAAATTATTTGGGAAATTCTCAAAATGTGAATTTTAGCTACAAGAGGTTTGTTTCCTCGGACATGAACACTGAAGGTATACATGTGATCCCAGTAAAATTGAAGCAGTAAAGAACTGGAAGCCCCCAAAGGCCCCAACCAAGATCCATTTATTCTTAGGATTGAAGGGATATTATAGGCGATTTATTGCAAACTTCTCGAAGATTGCAAAGCCTCTCACCCTATTGACTTAAGAGGATAAGAAATTTGAGTGAGGCAATGAGCAGGAGAACGCCTTTCAGACACTGAAGGACATGTTGTGTGATGATCTTATTCTAACACTTCCCGAAGGCGCAGATGATTTTGTAGTTTACTATAACGCCTCAAATCAAGGCTTTGGTTGTGTTTTGATGCAGAGAAACAAAGTGATAGCATACGCATCAAGACAGATCAAAATCCATGAGAAGAACTACACCACTCATGATTTAGAGTTGGGCGCAGTAGTATTTGCTCTCAAAACCTGGAGACACTATTTGTATGGAACAAAGAGCGTTATCTACACCGATCATAAGAGCCTTCAACACATTTTTGATCAAAACGAATTAAATATGTGCCAGAGACGGTGGATAGAACTTTTCAGCAATAATGACTGTGAGAATCGCTACCATCCAGGTAAAGCAAACGAAATAGCTGATGCATTAAGTAGGAAAGAACGGTTGAAACCGAGACGAGCGAGCTATGAGCATGACAATTTACTCTAGCATTAAGGCTACGATACTGGAAGCTCAGAGCAAAGCTTCCAAAGGCGTCAACACTCCAGCAGAAATGTTGAAAGGATTGGACAAGCAGTTTGAGAGAAACAAAGATGGCGGATTATATCTTGCTGAACGAATTTGGGTGCCAGTTTATGGCAATTTGAGAACTTTGATAATGAATGAAGCCCATGCGACAAGGTATTCCTTACATCTTGGAGCCGACAAGATGTACTATGACGTACGAGGCATATATTGGTGGCCCAGAATAAAGAAGGACATTGCCATGTATGTTAGTAAGTGCTTGACTTGCTCTAAAGTCAAAGCAGAACACCAGAAACCCTCGGGATTACTTCAACAGCCAGAGATTCCTGAGTGGAAAAGGGAGAAAATCACAATGGACTTCATAAACAAATTACCAAGAACCCATAGCGGACATGACTCAATTTGGGTCGTTGTCGATTGACTGACCAAATATGCGCATTTCTTAGCGGTTCGTGAAGATTTCAAGTCATAAAAGTTGAAAAGACTGTACATCAACGAGATCGTAGCAAGGCACGGTGTGCCTGTGTCAATCATATTTGATCGTGATAGTTATTTCACATCAAGATTTTGGCAATCACTATAAAAAGCTTTAGGAACACGACTAGATTTAAGTACAGCTTACCATCCTGAAACTGATGGCCAAAGTGAGCGTACCATTCAAACATTAGAAGATATGCTTAGAGCTTGTGCAATTGATTTTGGTGGAAATTGGGATACTCATCTACTGTTAGTAGAATTTTCATACAACAACAGTTACCACTCGAGCGTGAAATGTGCTCCTTTTGAAGCATTGTATGAAAGGAAGTGTCGAACTCCTATAGCTTGGGCATAACTAGGAGAAAGCAAGCTAATTGGACCGGAGATTGTCCAGGAGACTGCTGATAAGATTGTGCAAATCATGGAAAGATTAAAAGCCGTACGAGATCGCCAAAAAAGCTATGCCGACAATCCAACGAAAGCCGTTAGAGTTCAGTGTCGGTGATAAAGTACTACTCAAGGTGTCGCCTAGGAAAGGCGTGGTACATTTTGGTAAGAGAAGCAAGCTTTCACCGAGATACGTAGGACTGTTCAAGATTATCGAACGAGTCGATCCAGTATCTTATGGACTGCGCTTACCACAAGAACTTGTAGGAGTTCATGACACATTTCACGTGTCAAACTTGAAGAAATGCCTGGCCGATGTAAATTTGCACGTACCACTAGAAGAAGTCAAGATCGACGACAAACTACTTTTTTTTGAAGAACCAATGGAAATCATGGACCGTGAGGTCAAGAAGCTGAAAAGGAGTCGGATTCCTATTGTGAAAGTTCGTTGGAATTCCCGACGAGGACCAAAACTTACTTGGGAACGAGAAGACGATATGAAGCGCAAGTATCCACAACTGTTCGCGAGCGCTATGGCCTAGGACGAGCAACTAAAATTTCGAGATGAAATTCCCTTTAACAGGGGAAAACTGTGACATCCGTCAATTTTGAGGTTAGTAACCGAAAGCAAACGTACGATATTTGATTCTCTTAATTATTTATGGAGTCACTTTTATATGGTTACAATACTCTTAGCATTTAACGCTTGATTTTGGTGCAACTCGAGTTTCAAGTAAATGTTTATCCCGAGCTTTAAATTCTACTTTCTAATTTTATAGAATTTATTTTATTATTTTTAGTCGATTTAGTAAAAATCCTCGTTTTAATTATTCGCGAGTCGAGCTTTGGTTAATTATTCGTTTTATTATTTGTAGTCGATTTAGTAAAAATCGTCGTCTTAATTATTTTATTTTAATACTTTTTCAACTTTTATCCGTGTTTTGGCCGAAACCGCGTCAAAATTTCATTTTTACAATTAATAACAAGTTTAACACCTATATTAAATGTTTTGGGCCTAAATAATAACATAATGGACAAAAAAAATACTAAGCCCAATCCCCCTTCCCCCTTTCTACCGATTATACAAAAAAAACCCATCACTCCATATTTTTTTAGTTGATACATCCTAGATTGCTTCCATGTATATAAAATATATTTCCCTCTTTTATAAACCCATCCCACACACACATATAACAAAAAAAATTGTGTCTCTCTTCCCTCTTCACTGTGTTCGACACAGCAACACCCAAAACCACCAAGAATCTAAATTTTCAACCCCAAATCACCTCCATTTAATCCTAAATCACTAATAAATTAAACCCCATAAATCCCTAACAAAGATAAACCACCATGTATCAAGTTCTTAAGTTTTTGATTTTTGTTAATTTTTAATCTTGAAGGGTTTTGATCAATTAGGTGCAATTGAAGCAACTAGGGCTTGAATAATAGGGGGTTTAACAAGATTGGAGTAACAAAATCAAAATTTGAGTTATTTTTCTTGTTTTGTGGTGTTCGGCCAAATCCAAAACCCACATGGGTTTGATAGCCTTGATTTTTCTTCCATTGCTTTATGTTTGTAAGTTCATTTGTTACTCTTTTACATTAATCAATTATATATATTGTTGCATGTACTAGATTTTGTGTCGAGAATCCATTGATGATGACGCATGCTGCGTTTTTGAGGTGTTAGATAGTTTGGGATGATTAGTATGAATGATAGGATAGTTTAAGTGTGTTGGAGCTGTTGGCGAAGCTTGAAAGCGAAGTTTGAAGGAGTTGAAAGACACTCGTTTAGGGCAGAAAATTTGGCGTTTAGTTCGGTAAAAATTAAAATGTGGTAAACTGATTTTGACTTATAATAACGATATGGGTCGTCCTTAGCTCCGTTTCGGTATAAGGCGCGTCTTGTAACTCTTAAAAATGAATTTTTCACGTCCGTCGGAAGTTTGGAATCGAGTTATGTCAAATTCTGCATTAGACGATTTTGCGCAGAATTTTAGGTCAATTTGCGTGCGTCATAACTAAGGCATTCGAAAATCTTTTCTAGAGTTTCTTGATTCTAAAACTAAGTTCAAAGAGTCTACTTTCCAACGAAAAAGGCCTCATGAATTTTCAGTAAATAAAAGTTGGTGAAAGAATGTTTACAAGAAAAGTTGTCGAAACTACATTTCCGGACCAGAATTCAGGTTGTAACAATGTGGTGAGTAGACATAGTAAAACATAATACTTTTTAGTGTAATTTATGCAGTAGCAAGTTCATAATGTATATGATTTTCTATAATTTTTCCATATTTGTTTGTATAGTTTAAATAGGTCTGATCATGTCCAACATTAGCTATGTTCCAACAGACTTTGTTTTGGACACTTTGTGTTATGGAATTTTTGAAAAATGGTTAAACTTGGCAATAATTTTTAGGAAAATTATAGTAGTCTAACAATACATATAGGTGATTAGAAATGAGAGATGAGCGTTGTTTGTGGTCATTTAGTATTTCTTTAAGCGTCACCAAACGATTAGGAAAAACCGGTAAAATTTCATAAAAACGTAAGTGTGGAAATAGTAGGTTGTGTCTTGTGCATGGATTCTTCAACATAGGATTTTGTACATGTAGATATATATATTATTCCATATCATTTCAAAATATGCATTTCCTTATAATCATATTTTCTTATACGCGGACCACTATTATTATAGGTCGCGGTTGAGATCGTTGTTGTCATTCTTCTTTTTGTGCTGTTAATTACAAGGTCTAGAAGGTTGTGTTGTAAAATACTTTTAAAGAGTAGGTAAAATGACCCCTCATATTGTTATTGTCTAGGTAGAAAAGCCCATTTGCTTGAGGACAAGCAAATCCCAAGTGTAGGGGTATTTGATGAGGTGTCATTTTATACACTTTTTCGGGGTCGTTTAACCCCCTAAATCGTGCATTTATGCCCAAAATAGGTACTTAATCATTCCTTTTTAGGTATTTCGCATTTGGAAGACATTTGGAAGAATTACACGTGACTTGGGCTCATTTGGAGAAGAAACGGACAAGACTACGAACCTACACCAACATCACTCAAGATAATGTTCTCAGCAGCTGGAGACGGCGTCACCAATACAACGTGACGCCGTCACAACGAAGACCAAGACGGCGTCACTAGATCTCACGACGGCGTCAGAGTACACGACCCAGCCCATTATCTAGAATATTCTCTATCATGACGGCGTCATGACTAAAACGCGACGCCGTCACAGCGTTTTTCCTATATATACAAACCCGAATTTAGGGTTTTGAGTGTGTAACTTTAGAATAAAAAGAGGGTACGAACCCTAGTTCGTTTAGCAGCTGTTAGGGACGAATTTAGGGCCTAAAAACCCTATTGTACTTCCTCCAACTCATGTTTTAATCAAGTAAGGTTTATTTAATCATTCAATATGTCTATGTGTTGTTTGATTCATCTATGTTCTTGCTTTATTAACATGCTAGGCTAAGCCTTCTATTGTGTTTATTTATGATTGTATAAAACCTAGAATGTAGATCTTAGTGGTGTTGCTTCTTGTGATGGATGTGCATGTTAGGCCTTAGAAAACCAAATTTTGTCTGTATCGCTGTTGATATGTCTAGGGAAACATGATTGTGTAGAAAGGATACCATCGGGTAATAGTCTTCATACTACCTTGCCCCCTAATATGGTTGATCCACTCTTAATATATTTCACATGCACTTAGTGTACCCTTAGGGGCCTTGTAATAGTCTTCATACTACCTTGCTTGTGCGTTGCTCTAACGGAATGCTAAGTAGACGGCGGGTTCGTGTAATTCGTTCATGACTTAGGAAATAATTACACAGATCATCACAAGGGTGACAAGGCAACAACACTAGGAGAAGCAATCTAGGGAGTAATACATGATTAAATAAACATAGTCTTTTATCTTATTGTTATCACCATTAGTTTAGATTATTATTTAGTTTAATAGCTAAAACCAAACCCCCTCTCAAACATATGATTTACCTGCTTTCCATAAAACATAAAAATACAAAAATAATCTTTCCTCAAACATATGATTAGACCGTGATCAAGCCTTCCCAACCTATTCCTCGAGTGAACGATAACAACCCCCGAGTCTTGCCTATACTACTACTACAATGATTAGGTGCTCTGCCTAGGGAGTTATAAAAATTCTTGTTGAAGTCTAACAACGACCGCATCAATGACACATTAGAGAAGTTGATGAGACATTACTTAAAGGAAGTAGTATCAAGGCACGAAGTGCCAGTTTCGATCATCTCTGAACTTGATAGGAAATTCACTTCACATTTTTGGAAGTCTCTTCATAAAGCGTTAGGTAATTGATTGGATATGAGTACAGCTTACCACCCGCAGACTGATGGTCAAAGTGAGAGGACCATCCAGACATTGGAAGACATGTTGCGTGCATGGAATCTAAGGAAGTTTCTCCCTATGAGAAGAACTTAGTTTATGTCGATAGGCAAATGATGTAAGAGATGTCGAATTCTAGAAGCACGCCGTTTAGAGGCCTATTACGTAACCAACAATTAAAAATTCACACTGTAGGCTCCTTCTCATTACGATGGTATGTACTGTTACTATCACCCGCACTTGAACTCAAATGTAGGGGTACCCTCCTCTTTATATGTTAAATAAGGGTAGAGTCGGGCTTGTGACTCGAACAAAAACAAGCGCTTTTTGGGAGGCAACCTAATATTTACTTTTCTCGCAATTAGGAGTGTCTTGTGTGTTTTAATTCCTTATCGTTTGTTTTATTATGTTTGAATTAGTTTGTAATCATGCTTTGTTTGTTTGTAACTTCGTCTTATTTGCAATCAAAGGTATTTTGCAACAAAATAAGTGTAGGAGAATTATCCGGTTTTTAGAACCAAATTCAAACATTTAAAATAAATTATTTAGATTAATTCGCGTCAGTTTCGAGTCGTATGATTGAATTGTTAATTCTCAGGTTTTTATGCAGCATTTTGTATAGAAAAATAACATATAAGAATGAGTGCAGGAAATTTTTCATCAAAAACGAAAAATGAGTTTTCACAAAGCGTGGAGACGGCGTCACGATTTACACGCGATGCCGTCACCACGACACCCGTGACGGGGTCAGGATATTCCTGACGGCGTCAACCGTCCAGTTATAGGAAAACTCAAAAAATTTAAGTATTTTTGAAAATAAAATTTTTGAAAATAAAACTTGTACAACACTTAAGAAAGTTGTAATTCTTTTATAAACTTGCAAAACCGTGAGTTTAACAATTCTCTCATCCTATCTTTACTGCTTTATAGAGTCAACCCTAATTTCACATTGTATATTATTATATCGCACATTTTATGCTTGGTGTAGTTGTATTTGTCTTTGATTACATGTTATAATTGATAGAAGAAGATTGGAATTCTTAGGAAGTTTAATGTGTATGATTCTTGGATTGACGATTTATACCCGAGTTATCCATGTTTCATCTCCAATATTGAGCAAACTAGGGGATGTACTAGTTAATTTTCCTTATTTTCATTTTCCTTTATAGTCCGTTTTTTACGGGTACTTCTATAGAACATTAGGGACAATGTTCAACTTAAGTGTAAGGAGAAAATAAGCCTTAGAAACTATTCTTTCATTTTCCATTTGCTTTGTCCTTAAAATGATGGGTAATATATCGACAACATATAAACAAAGAGTTAATTTATAACCCCAATTTTTTTTTTTATAATGACACATACCGATGAAAAAACGAGTAATGAATATCGTCTCATGGATAGGAATATATTATGACTATCACAATAAACCCTTAGGAGTTCCACCCCCAAAAATTTGAGGTTCGCCTTTTAATCTTTCGAATCGGGTATCATTATTTGATGCCACAAAGATAGTTTTTATACCTTTAGCTTTCTCGAGTTAAGGAGTGAGCAGTCACATGTGTCTATTTCGTCATTACGGATGTGTACGTGTGGTCTTCGTCGCCTTTTCTGGAGCATTGAGATTGGTATTAAATTATATGAGTGTACCGGTAGCATATTAAATTCTAGAACTTGTTTTTGTGATGCATTCCGAGACCGCATAGTAAGTATTAGGATTTGCTTGATAAGAGGCATTAGGATTAACCCATGTTTTAAACCTGTAATTATTATGATGGTCACACCGATCATATAACTATCCCACACCCTTGCCATGCACTCATTATTAGTGCAGGATACCCCTAGTACAACCCTCCGAGCCTATCCTTTTTCACGGTTCTTGTAATTTTTTGGTTAAGCCGGACTATTAATGAAGAGCATTGTCACCTTTAAACCAATCGTTACACCCAAAATCCGCCTTACTGTCACGAAGCCGACAGTGTTTTAACTCATTTTAGTACATTATTGTGTTTAACCCAAGTTAATTATTTGAGTACACGGTTGCTAAGTCCTTATCCTTGTAAATACAGTTTTGGGACGATTGAGATTCATGGTAGTATTTATTTCGCAGAAGAATAGGGAAGAAAAGTTAAGTCAATACCCCCATATATTTGTTAGATGATCTCCATGTTATTTTGATCCACCTCAAATCAGGTCATTAGTTAGATTGTAAATATCGAGCATGTAAAAGCTCAAGTGTAGGGGTACGTATTATAAACCCCAAGTGATGTATTATATTATCATATATATATAGAAAAAAAAGATTGATGTAGAGTTGTGTAGAGTTTGTATATCTTCGTCCGAGACTTGGCTTAGCAACCAACAAAGCGTGTATTCATGTAAATAATTAGCTAACCCTTCCACTCCAAATTCACCCAAAGCCAACCAAATGTATCCCATTCGTTTTCATTCATTATATGTTATCTTACACCTACACCCTACAACCCTTTAAAAGACCTCTTAGATAGTAATGAATAATGCTTGCACCTAGCGGTGGAGGTTTGATCCTTTACCAAGCCTGTGGTAATTTATAGGCTAATGCCGAGGTAATGACTGGTTTGATTTTCTGTTTTCCTCATATGATTATAATTTATTATACAACCGATGAAGAGAGACTCCACAAAACACTATATTTGAGTGTGCAGTAAATACCTTACCTGCTTTCAATAACGAGTCCCCTAAGAAGGTTATGTTGTAAAATACTTTTAAAGAGTAGGTAAAATGACCCCTCATATTGTTATTGTCTATATAGAAAAGCCCATTTGCTTGAGGACAAGCAAATCCCAAGTGTAGGGGTATTTGATGAGGTGTCATTTTATTTACTTTTTCGGGGTCGTTTAACCTCCTAAATCGTATGTTTATGCCCAAAATAGGTACTTAATTGTTCATTTTTAGGTATTCAGCATTTGGAAGGCATTTGGAGGAAATACACATGACTTGGGCTCATTTGGTGAAGAAACGGATAAGATTACAGACCTACACCAACATTGCTCAAGAATTTCTCCTCAGAAGCTGGAGACAGAGTCACAGATTACATGTGACGCTGTCACAAATCCTACCACGACGGCGTCACAAGATATCGTGACGGCGTCAGCCCGCATGATCCAACCCATTATCTAGAATATTCTTGTCACGACGGCGTCACGATTAAAACGCGATGCCGTCGCAGCGATTTTCCTATATATACAAATCTGATTTTATGGTTTTAAGTGTGTAACTTTAGAATAAAAAGAGGGTACGAACTCTAGTTCGTTTAGCAGCTGTTAGGGACGATTTTAGGGCCTAAAAACCCTATTGTACTTTCTTCAATTCATGTTCTAATCAAGTAAGACTTATTTAATCATTCAATATGTCTTGTTATGTGATTCTTATCTGTTCTTGCTTTATCTATAACATGCTTGGCTAAACCTCCTATTGTGTTTATTTAATGATAGTATAAACCTACGAAAGTAGATCTTAGTGGTCTTGCTTTTCTGTGATAAGATATGCATGTTAGGTCTTAAAAAACCAGCTTTTGTCTGTATCGCTGTTGATATGTCTAGGAAAACATGATTGTGTAGAAAGGATACCATCGGGTAACAGTCTTCATACTACCTTTGCCGCCATATAAGTGGTTGAATCCACTCTAATAATTTCACATGCATTTTAATATACTCTTGAAGGGCCCTTGTAATATTCTTCCGATACTACCCTTACATTGTTCTGTTGCCTTACGGAATATTAAAACGACAGTGAGTTCGTGAAATTCCGTTCAACTGACTTAATGGGAAATAATTAATAGATTCATACAAAAAGTGTGGACAAACGCGCAACAACACTAGTGAGAAGCCACTAGGAGTTAATACATATTAAATAAACACAATCTTTTAATTATAATGTTATCACCATTAGCTTAATTATATTTTAGTTTTAATAGCAAAAAACCAACCACCTCTCCAATATAATATTTTACCTGCTTCATAAAACATAAACCACAAAAAGAATAGTTCGCTCAACCTTTAGAATTACCTGTTAGACGTAAAAAGTGAACAAAAAACCAAAAAAAAAAATAAGAAAAAAAAACCATGAATCAAGGCCTTCCCAACCTATTCCCCGAGTGAACAATAACAACCCCCTGAGTCTTGCCTATACTACTACTATAACTATTAGGTGCTCTGCCTAGGGAGTTGTAAAACTTCGTGTAGAAGTCTTACGACGACCGCATCAGGTTGTCAGTCTTACATTGATCGAAACATAATATAATATAAAAAAATAAAAAAAAAAAAAAAGAAAAAAAAAAAAAAAAATAAAAAAATAAAAATAAGCATAAAAAAAAAAAAAAATATAAAAAAAAAAAAAAAAACAAAAAAGTGGTAGAAAACAAACATAGTTACAAAAAAGAAAAATAATTATTCAAAATTTTGTTAGTAAAAAATTATTTTTTGAAAACCCGTAGCGTCACACATACCATTAAAACTCATAAATTTCGAAGTAAAACAATATTTTTCTATATGTTCAACAGATTAGTGTGACCCAAATCTTATTTAGCAAGCGGTAGACTATACATCATCTTAATACATGGGTTTCTGTTACCGAAAGATAGATGTGACAATTTGTGCCCAAAATTATATAAGTGGGCTTCTATGGGCTAATTTGTAAAAGATTTAACGCAATTATCCCCCTCTTTATGTTTTTATAGTTATTTCTGAAGGGCATGATGAATGGTTGTGTTAGTTCATATTGGAGGAAACCAACATGTGTATCATTTGCTCTAGAAATAAATTTGTCATAGTTTTACATATTCCCTAAATGAAAACAGTTAAATTTGTTTTTAAAGTTATTGGACAATGAAAGTTGTGTGTTTTGAAAATGAAGACGATGAAAGTGGTATTTGTGTGTTTGAAAATGAGACGATGTGATGAAGATGATGCGTCTCGTCAGAAAGCTATTATGGGTGTAATCACGTTGTTTGAGCAAGCAATGGCGACAAAAGAAAATTTCAGAAAACAATATGCGGAATGCAAAGATATTTCGTGAGAAAGACGTGCTTTGATTGATAAATTTTTAGATGATGAAGCCAGGAAAGATTACGAGGTTAAGAAAACATTATGGACTTGTGTGTCACAAATACTAGATAATATCAGTCATAAAATCTTTTGGGTCCACAAAGAAAACAAATATGGTGATTTGTGTTTTCGTATCGTATTGTAATTTGTATTTTTATTTTTTTAGTATTTTATCACGGGGTTTTTTGGAGGATATATATATATATAATATATAATAAATAATATTATAATAAATATATATATATATATATAAATATAGGAAAAGTTATATATTTATATATATATTATGGAAGACCAAATGAAATGATGGAGGAAATGATCTCCCTCCTTCGTTTCATTTGGCATCATTGTATATATTCTCCAAAAAAACTCTGTGACTTTTATTTTTCTCAAAATGTTGTATTTCTTTATGTATTGTAATTTTATCACTTGGTTTTTTTCAACGATATTTATATGAAACGAAATGAAATAAGGGAGGAAATGGTCTGTCCTTCATTTCAATTTGCTTCATTATGAATATCCTCCAAAAAACCACGTAATTTGAATTAATAAAATTTTGTTTTCTAGTTTGTGTTGTTTTTAATTTTATATTTATTATTGTAATGTTTTAATTTTATTAATGATTTTTTTAAAAGTGTTCGATCACCAGTCCAGTCAGATTACATGTGTTTGATCACTATTTGGTCTAAGAGAGAAAAAGTTGAGGTGACACTATTGTGTCAGTCTGATTTGATCACATTGTTTGATCGGATTACTCTTAGTCTTATAGAAGGCACCCATCACCACCTCTACTTCACTCATTCTTGTATTCATAATGTGGTAGTGACCGCCTTTAATAAACTAAGAAATTGTGAGCTCCAATTGTGTTTTTAATATAATTTATTTGGTTTGTTAGTGTGTGTCGTATTATGAGTGTGTTTGTATAAAGTGAGGTATTGTTATAGATTTGAGTTAAGTACATAGATCGTCCTTGTGGTTGTCCCGAAATTGAAACTTTCGTCCTAAAAGTCCCAAAATTACACTAGTCGTCCCTGTAGTTGTCCATTTTGAGTTGAACGGTCCTTTGACCGTAACTTCATCTGAAATTTCGTTATCTTTTTCTCTCGTCAGGGGTAAAATGGTCAGATCAAGTGCTTCTCCATTAAATATCCACCTAACTTCTACTTTAAGTCAAACCTTTCACTTTTTTGTTTCATTCTTTGTCCCTCCATTTTATCTCACACATGCAATCCATGAGGTTGTTCTTCATTGTCTGATCATGGTAAAGTTAAGTGTTTATTTGAATGAGCCTAAAGATAGCTCAAAGACTGATAAAGCTGCATAAAATGGTAAGAACATTGGAATTCAGGCGTCGTGTTACTTATAATTTATATTATGGGTAGCAAATTGTTTGTTAATATTAATGGTTATAATAGCAGTCCGTAACCCTAGGAAGACATTTTACATGGGAAATCCACCATGGCGGGTGGTTTACACCAACACCTAGTAGGTCTTACATTGATGGACATGTATCATCAGTTGATGTTGTTGACATTGATGAGTTTTGTTTACATGACCTTAAAGATATGGTAGTTAAACTTGGTTATGGTGTAGATGACTTAATTTACTGCCATTTTTTATACCAAGTTAGGCTTAGATTATGATCTGCACAGTTTGAATGTTGATGCTGATTTGTTAGAGATGTCAAAGTATGTTATGGACTATAAGATCATTTTGTGAGTGATGTTGAAGCATGGAATTCGTAATGTAGGTCACAAGTATCTTTGTTACACACCTAAGAAGGGGAGTTGCAATACAGTTGAAAATCTCTTAAGAATGGCTCCCTATAAGAAATTGATAGCAGTCCTGATGTTAATAGGAATATAACACCTATGAGACACGAGATAAAAGAGTTGGAAAAAAGAGTGGGAACAGGTTAGCTCTAAGTCATTAAGCATTGGTGAAGTAATGAAAAATTTGACTAAAAAACAGCCTTCTAGTTCTATGGAAGCACCAATTGTAGTAAACTGTGCTGAAGATCCCTTTGAAGAACTTGATGACATACTAGGTGAGTATGCACACATTGGGAAGCAGATAACTGGGAATGAGATCACTGGGAATGAGATCACTAGGAATGAGAGCACTGGGAATGAGATCACTGGGAAGCAGATGGTAGTTCATGTAGGTAACAGTTCTACAGTCGATGATGTGCTTGAATTGGGGATGCTATTTGAGACAGAAGGGGTTGGTCCTGTTGGAAAGTTCAAAGAAGTGGAGGTTGATGCAGATAATGAATCAGAAGAAGAGAGTGACACAGAAGGAGATTATACAATGGATAGTGATTCAGAGGATTTGGATTATGATCCAAAGCATGATGATGTGTTTGATGATGATGAGCATATAGTTGAAGAAGTTCATGTGAATATGAATAATTTCAGATTCACTGCAGACCCTAAACATGATACAAGTATAGGTGGTGTTGATGTTCAAGATGATGATCTAGATGTCATTGATTATGACTCATTTGGCAGTGACTTAGATGATGGAATTGATTCTGAAAGGAGAATGCAACTTAGGGAATTAAGAAGAATAGGCAAGCAAAAAAACAAGGGTCCCAATAAGTATTACTTCTACTTAGGGCAGCAATTTGCTAGTAAGGAAATTATGAAAGAAAGAGTTAAAAAACATTCAGTTGAGACTAGAAGACAGCTAATACTAGTAAAAAATAATAATGAAAGGGTGAGAGTTAGATGTCAAGGCACAATTCCAGCATTGGTCCCTTATCTTGCTATTGATAATAATTCGAACAAAAATGTATTTTCTCAAACAAAAGGTGGTCCAGTCATTAGAGAGAACAACAATAGTGGCAAGCAGAATATTTTGGGTAAAGGCAATACAGTAGAGGGGAAGGATAAAAAGGTCAATACACCAAAAAAAGTAGACAAAAACTCATGCCCTTGGACAATGCTTGTTACATACACTATAGAATGCAGATGGGAAGTAAGAACATTAATTGAAGATCACACTTGCATACAATTAAGTGCAATTAAAGCTTGTACAGCTAGGTTTCTTGCAGATCATGTTATCAAATCACTTGCTACTAATCCTGATATTCCTGTGAGGGCAGTTCAAGATCAAATGCAGAAATAATTTAAGGTGGGGGTCTCAAAGATGAAAGCTTTTAGGGCAAATAGAATTACATATGATATTATGACAGGTAGTTACAGAGAGCAATATTCACTGCTCAGAGAATATGCCCAAGAATTGATCAATCAAAATCCAGGCATAACTGTCCGGATTGATGTACAACAAGAACCAAATCCAGAGTCTCTTACAAGAACTTTTAGAAGGGTGTATGTGTGTTTGGGAGCTCTCAAACAAGGTTTTAGAACTTGTGGAAGAGAAATATTAGGATTAGATGGATGCTTCATGTTAGGTCCTTAGCCCGGTCAAATACTAACAGCAGTTGGGGTTGATGCAAACATGTGGATTTTATTCTCTGTAGGAATATTCAATAGCTGGAAGCAGAAAGTAAGGCATCTTGGTGTTGGTTTTTGAACTTACTTGGGGAGGATCTTGGTATAAAAGACAACTTTAACTACACTTTCATTTCTGATAGGCAAAAGGTACACATTTTATTGTATAATTTGTTATGTGTTTTATGTAAACTTAGAAAATGTACAGTTTTAATCCCATCCTTAACCTTAACTGTCGAAGGACCTTATACACTGCATATTGTGTATCTTTTCCAAGTGCTGAACACGGGTACTGTGTTAAGGCATAGTTTGAGACTTATGAAGTCACAGTTTAAAGGTTGTGTGTATAGAACTTGCTTTAGAATGCAGCCTAAAGCCACTTCTGAAGGGGAATTCAAGGAAAAAGATGGGGGAGTTAGTGGGGATCGGCCTGTGTTTTGGTATGTCTTGGATGTTTGAGGGTTTTCTTTTAGGTCATGGCTCCCATTGTGGTAACGCTTGGCGTTAAAGGCGGGGGTGGTGGCAATCTGTGGGTATATTGGTTGGTTGGGGAGGTGACTCGACTTGAGAGAGCTGTTTGGGTTCAGGGCTTTTTCTAGTGGAGCGGACGTTGCCGCTTGTTATGCAATTGTGACCTTCGTCCTAGGTTGTTAGTCAAGGTGCTGGTGCGGCTGTTTTTTGTATTCCTACGCCTTTGGGTGACATTTGTGCTGTTCGTCCGTGTCATTAATTTTTGTCTTTTCTGAGTGGATTCTTGGCTTGTTTGAGCGAACTGATCCCTTCTTTCGCACTTCTTTACGCTGTCCCCCGGCTGCGAGTTTCAAATGACTAACGTAGTCCATATGATATATACGTGGGGGGTGGTCCATGAGCGGGGTAATCCTTTCGTCGTAGTTGTTGCATGTAGACCTTTCGTCATTGTACGACTCGTTTTTTCATGATGTCCGTTCGATGCAGTATTGTTGAGCCAATAGAGTTTGTTATTGTCCTCTTGGGCTTCTGCTTGGTGATGGGTGAGGGAGTGATGCTTTTTTTGTCAGTTGCGGTGTAGAGGTGAGCGTGAATAGTGTCGTAGTGGTTGTGAGGGAGTTTTTTTGTGTTTAATTAGTGAAGAGCAGGGGAGATGGGGGGGGGACGTGGTGTGATGGGGGTTGGGGAGAATGGTTTGATTGTAAGGGTATTCGAACTATGGAGCGGAGTAGGGGGGGTGGGGGAAAATAAGGGGGTGGACCGTGGTTGCAAGTGGTTGTCGCGGGGGGGGTGGGGAGGTGCGGTGGGTTATGGGGTTCGGGGGGAGGGTCCATAAGTGGGGGATTGTCATAAGATGTGTGCTGATTGAAGGTGGCGTGGGCTTAATTTGTTGGAATTTTGGTTGTTTGCTCTTCAGCCTGGTTTCAGTGAGGTCTTGGTGTTCTCTTGTTCGAAGTTAATAAATTCGTTTTATATACTCGCTTTTTTTCGTTTTATTGTCTGGATTATCGACATTATGACCGTTACTAGAGGTTTTTTGGGAGAGCTCTTTTAGTTGAAGATTTCTATGTTTTTATATCTGAGTCTTTAGTATTATACGTTTCGAGCTCATTGATTTTCTTCTGTTATATTAATTATTGAACCCTTCCGTTTGAGCTCAAGTCATTCAACTCTGATGCTTATGATTGGTTGATGAAGATTCCATTAGAACAATGGAGCAGAGCCCATCTTTCAGGTAATTAAGTAACTCACAATGGACAAAACCATATTAATAATTGGTCATATGCTGATATAGTGTGTCATTTGTTTAACAGGTAGAGTCCAAATGTGATCTACTATTAAACCATCATCTGTGAGGTTGGTCAAATAGTGCAGTTAGGTGATGCAGAGATCAACCATTTCATTACTTGTTTTGAATATATCAGAGAGTACTTGATGAAGAGGATTATGGTAGTTCAGAAAGTGATAGCTAAGACTGTTGAACCACTTACTCCTTCTGTGACAAAAATGTTTGATGGTATTAAAAAAAGGCTACTGAGTACAATGTTCAATGGAATGGAGGTTTTTTATATCAAGTAACTGGGCCTTACAAGGATCAGTATGTTATTAACATGGATAGAAGGGTGTGTTCTTGTAGGAAGTGGGAGCTGACTGGAATACCATGTAAACATGTTGTGGCTTCATTTACAAATGTTGTGAATTCAGTAGGAGTTGGTTATTCTCTGAACAATAGGTTCATGCTGCTTACAGACTTGAAACATGGGCACATGTATACTCATTCAAGGTCAACTCATGTAATGGAAGGGATATGTGGCTAGTAGTTGAGTCTAGAACAATCATAATACCACCTTTGTACAAACCCCCAATTGGCAGGCCACCAAAGAAGAGGAAGAAGTCAAATGATGAGATTGTAAGTCAAAGTGCTTCATCAGGCAAGCTTTCTAGGAAGGGAAAGTCAGTCATTTGTGGTAAATGTGGCAATGTGAGTCATAATAGGATAGGCTGCAGGGGTCAAGGTGGTGGTTCTAGTCAAGCTGGTGTAAGGAAGGTCTCTGGTCAAGCTACTAGTTTAAGGAAGGTCTCAGGTCAAGCTGCTGGTGCAAGAAATATATCTGGTCAAGTTGTTGGTGCAAAGAAGGCTTCAAGTCAACCCAGTGCAGCACAAAGCCTAGCAAACCAAGGACCAAGGCAAGGTTTTCAGGGACCAATAGCAGGTCCAGCTTCTGGATCACAAAGAAAGACCAAGAAACTTGTGGATATTTGAACAATATGAATTCTGTTTACTTTCATGTAATTGGATTATTAAAATAATATATTAATTTCTTCCCTTTAGTTGTCATGCATAACTCTATGTTTGGCTGAACTCTATTTTTGCGTTTAGAAGTATTCTCTTTGGTTGACTATATGTTTGTTACAAGTATTAATTTATGTTTAAGACTTCTAAGTCAAACTGTGGTTAGAGTGTACATTGTGTTGCTATTGTTACTGAGTTTGACATCTAAAGTCAAACAAGATTCTTACAAAACGATTATGAACAAAACCAAATGCTAAACAATACAAACAATGTATATAATAGAGACCAATTTCCATTACTAATGTACCAAAACCATTGGTTCTTTAATATAACAAAATCAGACAACAACAAACAAGATCATCTAAGATCATAGACATAAACCTACATCATCATACTACAACTTCCATCAAAGTACACCAACACATAACCACTAGAAGATAGATAGACCTAAGATAAAAGTAGGAAAAGAGCAAATGCCACCCAACTCAAAATCAAATACTTTTTCAAGTTCCTATTTGCTTGCACAAGCACCATCATGTTCTGCTCCATCTAATTCCTCGCCCTTAACAAAACCCGTGGGTTTCTTATTCAACATTAGCTCTTTGACACATGGGAGGATCCAACCAATGAAAATAAATACAACATTGGCCTTTAATCTTTGGGCAACCAAGGAACCTGCGACCTGGATTAGCATCAGTTCAGGATGTTCAGGTGACTGCAGGAAGCCCACAAAAACATAAGGCCATTGATCTTAAGGGTTAGGGTTCTTGGGAGTAGTTTTGGATTGGGTGAAGTAGGAATTGGCTGATGTATCAAGGGAGTTATAAGGCGTGGGATTTGGCGGGAAATGATATGTGGGAGTTATAGGGTAACACAGTCCTTGAGGTGGCTATTAATGTGATCGGCCAATTTTACCCTTGACAAAAAAAAGATAACGAGATTTTGGATGGAGTTACGGTCAAAGGACCAGTCAACTCAAAATGGACAACTACAGGGACGATCAGTGTAATTTCGGAACTTTAAGATGAAACATGCATTTTCGGGACAACCACAAGGATGATCTATGTACTTAACTCAATAATCTATATACCAGAAAAACTCATTCAATAGTTGATAACATATGCATACAACAACTTATTTGACTAGGACATACTTCCTTGAGTCCTTCTGACTAATTACTTGTATAAGAATCACAACAATATCAAGTCTGGAGTGTCCAAGGAAACTCATAACAACATTTCCTTTTACCAGTTATCTTTTAGCTTTTTTTTTTTTTTTTTTTTTTTTTTTTTTTTTTTTTTTTTTTTTTTTTTTTTTTTTTTTTTTTTTTTTTTTTTTTTTTTAAGGTTACCTTTTTCTGTTTTCTATCACTAGCGAATATTTCCGTGCTAGCAACGGTAAAATCCCTAGCGACCGTTTATATTTCTGTCAAGTTTGAATAAACTTATTTTTACCTTCAGCTTTTGATATAATAGGTTGATTCTAATTCATAAGAATATTGTCAGGTTTGATATTTGCAAACACTTATAAAATGCGAGAAATTCTTAACGTGCATCAAATAACACGTTTAGTTAACTTGAAAGTGAAACATTACATCATTATGAGATAAGTCTAACAACTCATGTTACTCATCGCATAAAACTTCTTGATACACGACATTTGAGGTATAGACTCCTCGTTGATCAAACTCTTTTTTTGGTTTTACTAATACCTCTGGTATAGTTGTACGTGATTCCTTTAGACAAAGCAACTTTATAGCTGGCCATGCGAGGGAGTGGGGTAAAAAATCCGATCGAGGCAAATAGACACCGACATTTGGACATTGTTTGCCCTTGAGCTTATTGTAGTCATCCAAAGTAAGTCGGCTGGGGAATTGTGTTCTCTTTAGTTTAAAAGGGAACATGTCTTCTTTAGATGGAGCAAGAGGAATTCTTGGTAAGAGTACTCTAACTCTAGCGTGTTGTCCGGTAGCAATTTCAGCATTGATGACATTAGGATCAAGGCGTTTACATATCAGCCTCGTACCATTACATAATCTATTTTCCGGATTGAGATTAATTAAAAGAATAATTGGGCATCCAATTTTCAAGCGCAAGTAGTGAGGAGGCAATCCGCTAATGTTGAGCGAGTTTAGGAATTCCTTAGAAGTTGTTCGTGTCGTTTTCTGATTCATCATAACTATAGTATACTTTCTCTTCACTCGAAAATCTGTCAATCAAGTGATCATTAATGTTGTCAACATGTTCATTTTTAGTTGATAAGATAGCTCTTGAAACTATATCAACAAATGAATGAGTGTTGGTAGCAAAGGAAGGAAAAATTTCATTGATTAATGCATTCTTTGAGGCAGTCTCGTCAGTGTATGGAATGGTCATGTCATCTGATATTCGTATGTAGTCTTGATCGATGACCTCTTCCACTCCGTCACCAACTCGTAATAGAAAGTTTGAAAACCATGGGTCATTTCGTGCCCTCATGTTTATGGTCAACCGCATTTGTTTTATTATAGTTCAAAGAGGTGACATTCATAGACTTGCATCTACAATCTGCGCTCGTGTTCCACGTCTTACGACCGGTAACACCTGTCTAAAATCGCCGCCTAAAGCAAGAATCTTTCCACCAAATAGAAGTTTGACCCCGGTAATGTCTTGCATAGTTTGATATACCGCCTCCACGACTTGTCTTTTAGCCATTGATGCTTCATCCCATATTATTAACTTGGCTTGACAAAGTAGTTTAGCAAGGCACTTTGTTTTTTGTCTACTTTGTTTTTTTGATGTTGCAAATTGAGTTCGGTGTATGATTAGAGTAGGAATCTTAAAGCGCGATGTTATGTGAGGAGTTCTTCCCCTGTCTGTTCTTTGCCGCAGCCCCGGATGGAGCATCAGGTGCGGTAACTTGTGGGCAAGTTTGAATTAAGACACGTAACGAACATTGGCAAGCAAAGCTTTATACAATAACGCTTTTCCAGTTCCTCCAGGGCCATTAATAAAAAACACGACCGGAGAGTCAGCATCAACATGTCTCATGATGGTATCATATGCGTTTTTCTGATCACTATTGAGAGAATGTCGAGCGAGCATATCTTCCTCTTGTACAACTATCGAGCACTCCTCATGTACTTCACGACATCCAAATGCATATGAACGTACATCCGCAGTAATCTTGGGAAGATCAAAATCACTAAGACTCTTACCCATAGATTGTAAAATCGCTGATATGTTGGTTAGAACCATGTTTTAAACCCTCTCAACACTTGCACAATTTAGACTGTAGTCTTCTGAAAGTGATTCGTAATGGTCATCCCATAACTTTTAAACATCTCTGACATCACAAAATATTAAAAGGGTCGCGAATAGTCTTCTAAGAGGATCGGGCAGGTCATGCGTGGATGACTCACGTAGACATGCATGTATGTAATCATCACTCTTTATTAATCCTTTAGGGCCCGCTTACGGAAACGTTAGTGTACAGATCGTCATGACCTGTGTAAAGATAATCAAAGCCAGTAGGCCCTTTAACATGTTGCAATAGTACACGCAAATAGAATCGCTCTCCATTGGCAGGATTAGCGGAAACCATTATTCCTCTCATTTTCCCTTGTTTTTGACGGTTCCACTTGCGTGTACTCTTATTCCATGTGTAGTGCTTGGGGATGTCTTTATACAAATATTGCCTCGCCTGTGTGTTTGTCTAGTTTAATTCAAAGAAGGCGGTAAACATCGATCTCTTATTTCTTTCTCTCTCAAGAATGTCAGTCAGTACAGCGTCTTCTTTGAAAGTAACGAACTGGTTATTAGGTAGATGAACTTGCAATGACATGACAGACGGATGGATATTAGATAGAGGGAAGCCATAAATTAGCCACATAGATTCGGGGGGTGATACATAACGCGCATCTTGGAATCTCTTTATCTCGTTAATGACTTGTTCTCCATCTTTATCAACATTTGCAACTTGTTTGTCATGACTCTTGTAAACGTACTTAAAGACATATTTAACCGATTTTATACTTGAGCACACCTCCACATTGATGTGACAATTGAACATCATCAACAATTTAGGGTTATATGGAACAACCCATCTATTGTCCAGGACGCTGTTTCGTAGGTTTATCTCAATGTCATTGTCTCTCCGTCTATACAATGGGTACGAGTCATCTCCTTGTTGCGTTGTTTCTTGAAACAGCCTAGGATAATTCCAACGACATTTCTTTGGTTCACCCTCCATACAAGGACATTGAGTATTTAACTGACCACAAGGGCCATGAATCATGTGCTTTAGGACCAGTTGGTGCAATTCAGGATGCTTATTTGGGTCTGGAATTTCAGCGCAAACAACTTTGTCGTAATGATCAGGATTTGCCAGCTTGTCAGCTGATGTCATAATCAGAAGAAAATGTGCATGTGGTAAACCCCATTTTTGAAACTTGATAACATATATATGCGACGAAACAACGCCAAGGATATGATTGGTGAATAGTTGTTGCTTGAGATACTCTAGTTTTGCACGAAAAACTCTTGTAACCAGGTCTGGTCGATCTTGGGCGGTTTGTCCTTCATAAAGGTTTTCCACAATTTCTGGCCAATTCGGATTGCAAGTCATTGTAAGAAAGATATCAGGTTTCCCCGCATCTTGTACTAACGTCATGGCATCCAAGAATCATCTTCGCATGTCACGTGGTCCTCCAATAAAAGACACAGGCAAGACAATAATTTGGCCAAGTCTATTCGATTGAACCTCCCCGGCGTTAACACAATCAACGATTCCTTGATACAAATCTGCTCTAATTGTGGATTGGTTTTTTTCACAAAATTGCAAGCGTGAAGTCTCGATCTTTATGTATGTATCTACCACGAATTGCTGAAACAATCGCCCTCCAAACATGATCAAGTTATGATATGGCCGAATCTGGAATTTATAACAGTAATATTCTCGCATAGTAACTGTTTTCCTATCGGGTGTTGTGTTAATACCTACGTGGTGATGTTAAAAAGATTGTGTAAGGCATACATTTATTATAGGATACTATTGTAACTTGGTATTAAACAAGACAATGTGATATATTGGTATTATGATTACTTTAGTACTTTCTTCATCTTCGGCGACGTCATCGTCATCATCGACGAGTTCTCTTATGTCTACACCTTCCCTTGGTATTCGAGAATGCCATCCAGCCTCACCGTTTGGAAAGAACATTGGATAAGACAAAGGATCATAGGAAGCAAAATAAGGTTGTATATGCGTAGGGTATTCAGATCTTCCATACACAACAATACTTCTTTTGTATGTCGTTATGTTCTCATTACCTTCCACCCAAATACCAGCGACCTGCGTGATAATATATTTGAGGTTAGAGTATACGATTAGATATACGAGTTGTATATTTAGATAAGACGTATGATGGTCAGAATAATATTTATACCTCAGACGTTGTCGGACGGTTGTAAAGTCTTTGATCGACCTTAACTGATGCAGTTAATTCAACCCTATACTTGTCAAGTGGGCCAAGGTTACCAAGTGATCGAAATGTCTGAACATATGGGTTTGGTGCAAGAACACGTGATAATATCGTAACAATCTCTCTATCAAGATTAGGCCATTTTAACCTGTGCTCAAATTCAGATTCCGCGTCATAAAAGTACAACTGCAAGTACCTTGGCTCTCCGTCTCTAGGAACCAATTGATCAATTCTATGATATATACCTCATTGCACACGAAAAGTATATACTCCAGAACCCTTAGCGTTGTATCTTTTGTCCAAGGTTACACCCATCGATGCAAAGGAAAAGTTTGTGTTGTACGCGCGTATGTTTTTCCTAAACATTTTTCCTAACTGGCATTGCGACGTGAATAGGTTGTATAGTTCTGGAGGAATGTCTAAGGGCTGCAAAGTCGTTTTCCCCTTCATGCAACAAAAAGTAGGGAACTCATACTGTATTTTCTTTGCTCCACATTTGACACATGGTGGTTGCTCCTACAATAAACTATGCTCTTTAGGAAGCCCATTGTACACAAAATCGTATAGATCATCTTGAGAGTTATTCTGTTCTTTACGGCATTGGTAATAACTTTTGTTGTATTCTTTAGTTTTTTGAATGCTTGGTTCTTCTCTAACATCGGTGCCTACATGGGTATTATATAAAGGGTTAAGTTTATATAATAGCTATATAAGTTGCTTACAAATGTACATATATCATACGTGAACTTTAAAAAATACCACATTTGTATACGTACTTTTGAATATCGTTCATATATAATACCTTAGATGGTATGGCATGAATAGTCACAGATTAATTTGTTATGCGGCCTTTTACTATAGCTCATGTAGATGTTAGTCTAAATACTTAGTATACCAAATTTGTATTCTTCATATTGTTACTAACACATAATCTCTATTCACACAAATGATAATCAATACAGTGAGAAAATTTATGATATCAACAATATATAATATCAATATTAATGTTTCTACTCATCATATTGTGTGAACCTTACATGCCATAGTTTGATTCAACTCTTGATCAAATAGGGTCAACGGTATATTAATAAGAGAAATCCATGTGAATTATATGGTTTGCAATTTTAAACGTGTATTAGTAATATGAAACATAATTTCATTAAAAAGAACATAAGTAAACAATTTTTTGGAACCTATGTTGGTTTCACGTGTCAAGGCCGAAGGATTATGTGTCATTCCTTCCATTGTGTGTGCTTCCATATCAGCATTTTCGTTCGATATGTTATTTGCTTTACGACGTTGGTAACGACTTTTGTCGTATTGTTTCTTCTTTTGAATGGTTTGATTTACAACAATAGTGGCTCCTATATAGATACATATGTATAATTTAAAAACATGTAGTAAAGAGAAAAAACAATATCCTTAATGAGACTTACCATCCATAGTTTGATTGTACTCTTGTTGATCAAATAGGGGTAACAATATGTTATATAACAACCCGTAATTTTCATCAATGTAATTATCCATCTATTAAATTAGATCCATTGTAATATCCATCTATTAAAGTTGATGCACTTTATATAGCACCTTTTTATAGGGAAATTTTTTGCTTTATCTCATAATGCAACGTAACTTGCATCTCTAAAGTAAACGAGCTCACGCAACCTCTATCAATGCCATCTATATTTATGTTTATATCATGTAAACATCCTAATATTGTCGAAAGTAATATCCTAATATCATTTTTACCAAGTATATTTTTCCATATAACGTACTTTCAAAAGTTATATCAAACAAGCATTAAACGTTTTATGTTTATATCAAAACCCTAATTATATGTAATGTATACATATAGAATGAATGTACAATCAATCAAGGCAAGTGTACAAGTGATCAATGCATAAAATTTAAAATATCATTTCCCTCTAAAATAAGGTACAAGTCCTTAAATGCACAATGTACAAGTAAAATTGTAAGCTCGAATTGAAAATAGCCATTATACCTCCTATTTTCTTAGAGATTTCTTACAAACTAATCAACACATGTTACAAGACTTTGCATGACTTTTACTCATATATTTCACTTTCATTTCATGCAATGTACACATTTTTAAGAAAACCTAAAACCCTAACCCATTTCAAAAACCAACCCGCCACCCTTTTTCCCTGCATTTCTACCCATTTTAAACCCAACCAAGTATCCTAGCACCTCTATGACTAAGCTACTACAGCCCTAAGCACCTTACAAGCACCTCTAACCCTTTCCTTGGCCTCCAAGGTGGCCTTGTCACCTCCTTGTTGCCTCACTTCAGTCGCGGCCACACAAACCATCAACACCTCTCATAGCTAGTTTTCTAGCTATCAATACTCACCTATAGCTCATCCTTGTCATCCCTAGCTGCCATTAGTCACCTCACCTTGCTCCCTACTCTTGCTAAACTTGGCCTCCAAGAATTTCAAGGCTATAAATAGCCGCACCCTCCTCACTTCAATCTCACACCTCAAACACTCAAGTAAACAACAATGGAGTCATAAGATCAGCCAAGAAGGATCAAGAGAAGTCCCCAAGACCAGGAGTGAAGCCAAGAACCAAGAGAAGAAGCCTTGTGAAGTCGTTTCTAGGCGTACGAGTACTAAAAACCCCATTCGACCCATTTTGAGCTCAAGTAAGCCATAATCTTGTTCTATAAGCTAAAATTATATTTTAAAACTTTCATAAGGCTTGCATGAATTATCTAAGGCTCTTGTTAAAAGATCCTTTAAACTCAAAACCCTGCGTGGTTAATTTTCTAAAACCAAACGAACCCTAAAAACCCTAATAACTCGTTTTCTTTAATTCTACAAGCTAATCTCATAAGCTGTTGTTATAAGCTATTCCTATAAGGCTTATTCGAACATTTCTATAAACTTTTTAATAAAAGTCGTTAAAAGCTTAAACATGTTTTGATTATTGTTTCGCTCGAACTAAACGACCCATTTTGTCATTTTAAGTAAAAGCTCTGTTTATCGTTAACGTTTATTAGCTTAACTGTAATAAGCTATAACCTACAAATCTCTTTGAAAACCATAAAATAAGTTTGCATGGAATTTGGACTTGTTTTGCAAATTAGTTTTATGCAAAGGGGTTATAATTGTAACTTTTGTGAAATGTTAACTACAAGGGCAATTTCTGTATTTTATTATAGTTATAAATCCAAGGGCTACTTCTTGACAAATTTTAAAGAGAAAGGTTTAAAGTATTATACATAATATATAAGAACTAAACTTGTAAAAGTTTATAAACCAAGGGCATATATTGCCAATTTTACAAACTTAAAAAATTATACATGCCTGATCAACTATGTAATAATTTAGGAAGGACCATGCCGTGCTGAGAGTAGTCACTCTATAAACCTCTTGTTAAGGGAAGAAATTTTCTACTTTGTCATGATTTGTGTGTGTATTCATAGAACGCGTTTACTTTTGGATAATTGAATTAGTTCCCTATCAAACTAAGAGACCTTCACTCCGAGGGGCTTACTATAAAGTTTGGATTCATCTTACTACCAAATCCTATGCCGGGAGAAGCCAAGGACACATTACTAGTCGCCCTAAGACAATTTTGCTATCGAATTTACTCACCTTTAGAGATATTTTACGAAATCACCCATTAACATAGATTTAATACCGTTGAAAAATTGTAGTTCATACGTTAATCAGTATGGATTAGTTAGGCGAATAATGTTTAGTTAGTACCAAGCGGGGTTATTGTTGTGTGCCGAAGAAGATTGTTCGCATCCCCTCGAGGGGAAAATGAAACCCTTAATCATATTACGGTGTGGATAAGTTACTCAGGGAAATGTGACACAATTAAAACATCATTTCGTGCACTAAAGCGCAGAAGAAGTACATGGAAAAGGTTTCCATCTTTTTGGCACATTTCACTACAAAAGAGGTTGAAGGACATGGCGGGGGGAGAAGAGACAGAAGCGATTTGTGGATTACGTACCAATTAGTGCGACTTTCCCAAAGTATTTCCTGAGGACTTGTCGGGTCTTTTCATCCGACCGACAAGTGGTGTTCTCAAACTGATTTGGACCTGGTGCTGCACCTTTGTAGCACGGGCACCTTATCGAGTTGGCGCCTTCAAGATGAAAGAGTTATTGAGCAACTGAAAAGAGTGTCGATAAGGCTTTATAAGACCCAGTTTCCTCACCTGGGGAAGCTCCGGTCTTGTTTTTTGTCAAGTAAGAATGACGGATCATCCGAGTTGTGCATTGATTACCGGAATATTGAATTAAACTAACGGTGAAGAACCGTTATCCGCTCCCAAGAATTGATGATTTATTTGATCAGCTTCAAGGGTCGAGTGTCTACTCGAAGATCGACCTAAGGTCAGGTTATCACCAACTAAGGGTTCGAGAAGAAGACATTTCGAAGACTGCCTTCAGAACTCGTTACGGCCATTACGAATTTCAAGTTATGCCGTTTGGTTTGACAAACGTATTCCGTATTCATGGATCCTCATGAACCGGTGTGCAAACACTTATTTGGAAAAATTTGTAATTGTCTTTATTTGACGTTATTTTGATCTATTCCAAGAGCGAAAGCAAAGAGCACGAGAGCATTCTGAAGATAATATTGGAAGTTGTTGGAAGAAAGAGGAGTGTATGCAAAATTTTCCAAATGTGAATTTTCGGATCCCAAAGTACTGGTGGAGATTTCTCGGTCATGTGATCGATAGTGAAGGAATTCATGTGGATCCAGCCAAGATTGAATCCATTAAAGATTGGACATCTCCTAAGTCACCAACGGAGATCCGTCAATTTTTAGGTCTTGCTGGGTACTATCGAAGATTCATTGAAGGGTTTTCAAAGATCGCCAAACCAATGACTAAGCTTACTCAAAAGAAGGTCAAGTTTGAGTGGGGCGATAAACTCAAGATGCAGCTTTTTAATGTTTGAAGCTACTGTTGAAGCAAAAGTTGTGCAGTGCACCAATCCTTGCATTACCTGAAGGAAGCGAAGATTTCATCGCATACTGCGACGCTTCAAAGAAGGGTTTGGGCGCTGTGTTGATGCAAAGAGAAAAGGTGATTTCTTATGCATCACGCCAGTTAAAAATTCATGAGAAGAACTATACGACTCATGATTTAGAACTTGGTGCAGTGGTGTTCGCTCTCAAGATCTGGAGACATTATTTATATGGAACTAAGTGTACGGTGTTCACCGATCACAAGAGTTTGCAACACATTTTAGATCAAAAAGAGTTGAACATGAGGCAACGCCGATGGTTAGAGTTGCTAAGTGATTACGATTGCGATATTCGTTATCACCCGGGGAAAGCAAATGTCGTTGCTGATGCTTTGAGCAGGAAAGAACGAGAACCACCGTTAAGAGTTCGAGCCTTAGTCATGACTATTAGCTTGGATCTTCCCAAACAGATCTTAAATGCTCAGACTGAAGCGCGAAAACCAGAGAACATTAAGAGTGAAGACGTTGGGGGAATGTTGGTTGAAAATGCTAAATTTCCAGAAGCTATTAGAGAACAAAAGTTGGAACCACGTGCGGATGGAACCCTGTGCCTCAATGGCAGGAGTTGGCTACCTTGTTATGGAGATTTACGGACCGTAATCATGCACGAGTCCCACAAATCAAAGTACTCTATACATCCGGGTTCTGACAAAATGTACCAAGACATGAAGAAACTATATTGGTGGCCCAACATGAAAGCCGATATTGCCACCTATGTTAGCAAGTGTTTGACCTGTGCTAAGGTCAAGGCCGAACATCAAAGGCCATCAGGATTGTTGGTACAACCCAAGATACCCGAATGGAAGTGGGACAACATCACTATGGATTTTGTCACGAAGCTTCCTAAGACATCTCAAGGCTATGACACAATTTGGGTGATCGTTGACCGACTCACTAAGTCTGCGATCTTCACACCAATGAGAGAGACTGATCCTTTGGATAAACTTGCAAGATTGTACCTAAAGGAGGTGGTCATGAGACATGGAATACCTGTCTCAATCATTTGTGATCGCGACCCGAGATTCGCATCTAATTTCTGGAGATCACTTCAGAACGCTTTGGGTACTAATTTAGATATGAGTACTGCGTACCATCCACAAACAGATGGGAAAAGCGAGAGGACCATTCAAACTCTTGAGGATATGTTGTGTGCTTGTGCGATCGACTTTGGAAAAGGGTTGGGTTAACCATTTTCCATTAGTTGACTTTTCATATAACAATAGCTATCACGCTAGCATCAAGGCCGCACCATTCGAAGCACTTTATGGTCGAAAGTGTCGTTCACCTGTTTGTTGGACTGAAGTTGGAGAAGCTCAAATACTCGGTCCAGAACTAATTCAAGAGACCACTGAGAAAATCATCCAGATCAAGCAAAGGATGCAAGCCGCTCATGATCGACAGAAGAATTACACTGACTTAAAGCGTAAACCAATGGAATTCCAAGACGGGGATAAAGTTATGCTTAAAGTTTCGCCTTGGAAAGGGGTCGTACATTTTGGCAAACGGGGGAAGTTAAACCCCAGATATGTTGGACCTTTCAAGGTGTTAGAAAAGGTCGAAGAGGTTGCTTACAAGCTTGAACTTCCAGAAGAGTTGAGCAGAGTTCATAATACGTTTCATGTATCTAATCTGAAAAAGTGTCATGCCGACGAACCATTAGCCGTTCCGTTGGATGGACTTCATCTTGATGACAAGCTTCATTTTGTTGAGGAACCATTAGAAATAGTGGGCCGTGAAGTTAAACGGTTGAAGCGAAGCCGAATCCCATTAGTCAAGGTTCGATGGAACTCCAAGAGAGGTCCTGAGTTCACATGGGAACGTGAAGACCAATTCAAGAAGAAATACCCACACCTCTTCACCAAGACTGCATCGTCGTCAAGTGCTGCATTGTAAGCCTTGAGGACAAGGCTCGTTTAACGGGGGAAGTCTATAACACCCTGTGTTTTCAAGTCATTGACGACGTCGATAAACCTACTATTTATTTTTAGCGTTGTACGCATTTGCTTGTGAATTCATGAATTAAGTTTAAATCGCGTAAGTTAAAAATTAGCGTTCAATGTAAACGGGCATCAAACAATTAAATGTTTACATCAAGCAAGGGTTATATAATTATTTTGAGAATAATTATTAACTTTGTTCATTTTATTTTTATCGGATACGTAAAGTGTATACGTTTCGCGATAAATTGCGTTTAGGCACTCCCGGAACCACTAAAACTTTTCTACGCTTCAACAAATACCCACTTTTATACCCAATACATAAAGTTTACTCAAATATATCATGTACATCTCTTATATGCCGAATTCTTGGCAAATAATACAAAGAAATAAGAGAAAATTCATCACTTTGGTCAAGAGTACTTCACTTTGCATTTAAACCTACACCTTACCTTGTTTCTTTGACTCATAACACATAAACATGAACCCTTAAAACCCTCATCTTGTTTTTGACTCACTATTGCAATCTTTTTTACTACTAGGACTTATATAATACTAGTATACATGCAAGTAACTCATACAAGCAAAAACACTTAGCAAATAAATCACAAAACTCCTCCCTTGGCTCCTTATAGCTCACGGCTCATATAGGGCTCCCAAACAAATCCATACAAAATTTTATACAACCCATACACACCTATACACATCCATTATAAGACATTCTAAGGTGTTTCCAACCATTGAATCACCATTTCCAAGTATTACTCAAGTGAAAGAAAGCTAGGGTTTTTATTAAGGAAAGCTAGGGTTTCTTTGTGCAAGCTTGGATTTTAAGGCTAAACAAGGGTTTAGCATTTGTTCATCATCATCATCATACATCCTAAGGTCTACTAGAACTCTTTTATTCTTGTAAATCTTCATTGATATGCATATGTTATATCTATTTTAGTTAAATCACCATTTAAGTTTTATTCATGGAAATGAAGTTTGCACTTGTAATGGTCATTTTGTAAACTTACATACATATGGTGTTATTACTTATATCACACTAAAAAGGATGAGAAAATATTGTATCAAGTTATTTTGGTGTAAAAATGATTATGGGTTAATTAGGGTTTTTATAGTTTTCTTATATTTTCAAGTGAAAAGAAATACAATGACATGTTGAGTTAATTATGGAGCTAATTATTGATGTTATAATGATCATTAAATAAGGTTGATCTCAAGATTAAGAAAAACTTGTAACACTTAGGTTTTATGGAAAAATGGCTATATATGAACTTATAATAAAAGGGATTATTTATGAAAGTTATAAACTATAAAGTATTATGATGACTTGTTAATTTGACAAGAAAGGAACAACTAGGACAATGGACATTAATGATATGTATGATTTATAACATATATGGTATATGAGACTTGTGGTAAAATACAAAAGTGGTAAAGTATAAAGAAAAGGTTAAAAATGGATTCAACAAGCTCAACCAAACATTCTGTCCAAGATCCGAATTTTTACATATATATCTTATGTTTTTATAAAATAGTATGACTCATGACGATTCCGAAAAGATAAGAAACTTGTTAAACGGATTAATAACAAAAAAGTTACGTTAAAAATCGATTTTATACGTCAATTAAACGGAGTTTAATAAAATAATTTTTATAAAATTTATATCAAACAGAAAGTTTGTATTTTAACAAATAATACATATTTTTGGGATTCCAAAATGATAAGAATCGTAATTTTTTAATTAATAACGAACGAGTTATGAATTTCGCAAGTTTACGACAATTAATACTTTTATAAAACTATTTTTATAAAAGTTACTGTTCATGACAGAAAGTTATATTTTTGTAAACCTCATAAAATTATAGAACTTTCAATTACGAGATCGTGCTCGAAAGAATCGTTAAAAACGGAGCTATAACGAATAAAATACGACATTTACGGGTTTTACGACAACAAGTACGCTTTAAATAAAACTTACGTCTGATGTGAACAGTAAAAGTTACTGTTCACCAAAGGGTCAAAATACGGAAAATGTCAAATTATGATAACTCGTCTTAATACGAAAAGATGGGCATAAGAAACGCAAGAAACGGATTAGAAACGTGAAAGTTATGACGATTTTACCAAAAGTATGTTTATAAACATTTTAATTTTATAAACATGTTTTCACTTAAACATTTAGATGGTGATTAGCTATATAGACTTATGCATGATATGAGTACTTAACGTGATTAGTACTTATACGACCTTAATTTAATTAGGTTGCATTTGATCGATTTGCGTGGCGCATTATTTGTGATACACTTGGCATTTGCTCACTCAAGGTGAGTTCATAGCCCCACGTTTTACATGCTTTTGTTTTACAAAGTTTTTGGGGTGAAAAACATGCAATGTTTTACAACTGGACACAAGTGGTTAAGTTTCCATGTTTATGATTACATGTGCCTAAGTAGCGATAACCCAATCTGCGCCTTATCATGATTGTCATTACAGGGGGCTGACTATGAAGCGCGAATGTTTATGAATAGATCATTGGGTTTGACAACTACCCGTTCGGGTGATTAGCTATCACTGGACAAACGAACGTATACCATGTCGAATATAGGATGTTGCGGGTTAGAACATCACCACGGGCAATGTAGGCCATTAATTTGGTATTCATACACGTCAAGCTTCAGTGTCATGAGCTTAGAGCAACGTAATTACATTTATATGATGTCTGCATCTGTTGCATTATCATACACTTGGGAAATCTTGTGGTCCTACAATATATGATTTATCAAACCTATGAATTCACCAACATTATTGTTGACGTTTTAAAGCAATGTTTTTTAGGGGATCAATAAGCACGAGGTGCGATGGATACATTGGTGGTTTTGATTTGGATGTCATGCATTAAAGATTTTGTCGCATTTCATTTTGTTATCTGTTATGGGCTGAAAATCTTTGTATTTTGATCAAGTGAACAAGTTAAGCTTTGGGCTTATGTAACAATTACTTTGTTAAATCCAATGTATCGTTTTCAAACGACTTTTTGGTCGTTCTATATATATCTTGTGTTATTGATCTGAGAAGTAACACGCCCCGGACCCTTATTCCGCTGCGACCCAATTTGTGGGTGTTACAAATCTACTGCAAGTAATCGTCCCTACACCGGTTGAGTTAGAAGATCAATGAAGGATTGAAGCTTGAGCCGTTGTTTAGTATCGTCTTTTGTTTGTGTCATGTTCGTCCTTGTCATTCATTTTGTTTTAGTAGGCGTTTGAAGCCATTGTTCGAGATGTTAACAATTTTTTTGGTGGTCCAAATTTATTCAAGTATTTTAATAATAAGGCTTAAGCATTAAGGATTATTCCTTCTATTGTGTGATATTGTGTGATGATCATATGTGCAATGTGTTAGATTATGTGCATGAAGTGTTGTCATAGGAGTGAGTACATCCGTGGAAGGGGGCATCTATAATTATGGTGGCCAACATAATTATACATGCGCCACAACACAAGTGGACTTGCAAGTATGATTGCATGGATTGAGTTAAGGTGATTGTTGGTGTTATGATTGTACGTATATGTATGGGGTAAAAGTCTGTAGGGTGTCGCTTAACGTATATGTATCTTTCTATTTTAGAATATGCCTCCACGTTGTGCTACTAGTGAGGATGAAAACCCTCCTGACATTGCGAATCTTCTTGCACAACAACTGCAAAACCTCTTACCTGAGATAGTTAATCAAGTGACTGCTAATGTCAATGCTAATGCAAACAATGGTAATGGTAACAGTGCAAATGGTGCCAATGGTGGCAATGGTGGAAATGGTAACAATGGGTGTACCTACAAGTCTTTTATGTCTTGTAACCCAAAGGAGTATGATAGGAAAGTTGGTGCAGTTGTACTTACGCGTTAGATAGAGAGGATGGAAACTATAATTGATAATAGTGGTTGTGCTGAGAACCAAAAGGCGTGGTATGTCGCTAGTTCATTGGTGAACAAAGATTTGACTTAGTGGAATACTCAAGTCGAAGCAAGAGGTAGACAAGCGGCAAATGCTATGTCTTGGAATGATTTCAAGGCATTACTGGTGGAAGAGTTTTGCCCGAGTAATGAGATGGAAAGACTGGAAAATGAGTTCTAGAATCACAAGATGATTGGAGCTAATCATGCTGGGTACACGGATCGATTCCATGAGTTAGCCAAATTGGTTCCCCATTTGGTTACACCTGAGTCTGCAAGGATTAAGAGGTATATGGCTGGGTTGGCGCCTGAGATTCGAGGAATGCTCAAGGCAACTCAACCAGCTACTATTCAAAGTGCAATACTGAAGGCTGGGATATTGACTGATGAAGCTGTTAGCAATGGAACGCTAACTAAGGGCTCTGAGAAGAGAAAGAGTGTGGATGAACCTGCTAAGGTTGGTGGATCTGGAAGGGATGTTAAGAAGGCAAAAGGAGGTACTAACTTTGTGGCAGCGGCTCCATCAAGAGAGGGGTATGCTGGTTCGCAACCCTGGTGTGCTAAGTGCCGTACACATCATCATGAGAAGGCTAATTGTAAGGTATTTCAAAATGGCCAGAGGCCCGGTATGATTGTGAAGATTATTGGTTCACCTGCGATACCGGCAGCACCTGTGAATGCTGTTGATGCAAGGCCTAACCAAAGAGCATGTTATGAGTGTGGTGACCCTAATCACCTCAGAAATGTTTGTCCCAAGTTGAACCGAGCATCTGGACAATCTGGGAATCAGCTAGCTTTGGGATGGCGTCGTAATGATCGTGGTGGTGGGAATCAAGTTAGAGGAAGAGCGTACAATGCAAGCATGAATGCGGCAGAGGCTGCCAAGGATTCAAGCGTTGTCACGGGTACTTTTTCTCTAAACGATCATTTTGCTACTGTTCTGTTTGATTCTGGAGCTGATTTTAGTTTTATCTCTACTAAATTTGCGCCTATACTTAATGTGAAACCTAGTATAGCAAATCCTGGTTATGTGATAGAGATAGCTGATGGTAAGAAAGTGGAAGTTGATAGGATTATCCGTGGTTGCAAACTAGAACTAGGATCTTCCCTATTCACTATAGATTTGATACCTTTAGGGCACGGTAGTTTTATTTAAAATGATTTTTATACTTAAAGTGACTTTCTTAATTTAAATTGATTTTTATAAAAACATTATTTAATTTGGTCTTTCGAGTAAAGTCGATAATTGGTATAAGAATTTTCTTCTTTTATATTGATATTTTTTTATGTGTTCATTTGTCGTGGTACGTCTGTTGATTTCTTTCGTTGTGTTTTCGCTCAGTGCATATACGTATCCTTTCTTTCAAAGGATTCTTATGTCATTTGATCCACGTCTATTTGCATATGTGGAATCTCCTATATGCATTCTAGCCTTTGACTCGATATTCGTTTGTTATCCTATTCGATTGTTCGTAACCCTTAGAGTTCGTTGATACCGTTAAGTTGTGGAAGCTTTGATGTCATTGTGGGAATGGACTGGTTGTCCAAAAGGAAGTTTGTGATAGTATGTCATGAGAAGGTGGTTAGGATACCGTTGGAAGGTGATGAGACACTTCAAGTTCATGGTGATCGTACTCAAGGAGTCGTGAAAACCGTAATGAACAAAAAGGTAGATGAACCAAATTGAGTGATATTTTCGTTGTACAAGATTTATTGACGTGTTTCCAGAAGACTTGTCAATGACCACCGCAATGACAAGTTGAGTTCCGCGTAGACTTAGTTCCTAGAGCGACGCCAGTCGCGAAGTCTCCATATCGTCTAGCACCTTTGGAAATGCAAGAATTGTTTGAACAACTTCAAGAGTTGCAAAATGAAGGTTTCATACGACCTAGTCATTTTCCGTAATGAGCACCAGTATTGTTTGTTAAGAAGAGGAGCATGGAGTTCATTTGAAGTTAGAGTTGGAATTACTAAGGAAGGAGAAGTTGTATGCTAAGGTTACTAGTGTGATACAGTGAAGAATTGGGAAGTACCTACGACACCATCCGAGATATAATTATTCTTAGGATTTGCAGGTTACTTACCTACGTTTCATCGTAAACTTTTCTAAGATTGTTAAACCCCTTACTTCCCTAACTTAGAGGAATCAGAAGTATGAGTAGGACGCAGAACGAGAAGAGGCTTTCTAGACTTTGAGGAATGATTTATGTGACGCTTCGATTAATCAAATGTAGTGGTTGATGTGTTGAGAAGAAATGGAGAGTGAAACTAAGACGAGTAAGAGCAATGTCCATGACTATCCAGTCAAGTGTTAAGGACAAGATATTGGCTACTTCAAGCGAGTCGTCCAAGGTAGAGAACACGCCAGCAGAAATGCTGCGTGACCTGGGTCAATAAATGAAAAAAAGAGCAGATGATGGTTGTACTTTATGGATCGTATATGAGTTTTGTTAGTAAGGAATGATGAGAACGGTAGTAATGGATGAGGCTCATGCATCAAGGTACTTGGTACATTCGGGAGCGGATAAGACATACTATAACCTTGGAGACATATATTGGTAGCCACGTATAGAAAAGGGTATAGTTACCTATGTTAGAAATTGTTGGATTTGTTTAAGAGGTGAAATCTGTTATGTCAAAGACTTTTGGCTTGCTGCAACAGTCTGAGATACTTGAGTGAAAATGAGATAGAATCACCATGGATTTTATTAGTAAATTTCCAAGGTCAAAGTAGCGAGTATGAAGTGATTTGGGTGATGGTCGATAGACTGACCAAGTAGCTCATTTCCTAGCTATACAAGAGATTTTAAGATGTGAAGTTGGCAAGGATTTATATTGATGAGATAATAGCAAGGAATGGAATTCTGGTGAAGATCAACTCAGATTTAGATGGATGATTTACCTCGTGGTTTTGGCAGACGATGCAGAAAGTGTTAGAGACGCGATTAGATATGAGTACTGCTTAGTATCCTCAAGCGGATAGACAAAGTAAACATATGATTTAGACTTTAGAGGATATATCGAGGGCATGTGTTATCAATTTTGCTGGTAGTTATCAATTGAGCATTCGGTGTGCTCCATTTGAAGCATTGTATGGAAAGAAGTGTAGGTCGCCTGTTTTATGGGCTGAGATTGGAGAAAGTAGTTTTATTGGACTTGAGTTGGTTCAAGAGATGACTGATAAAGTGGTGTTGATAAAAGAGAAGCTCAAAGCGGCGAGAGACCGTTAAAAGAGCTGTGCCGATAATAGGCGTAAACCGTTAGAGTTTGAGGTAGGAGATCGGGTTATGCTAAAAGTGTTGCCTTGGAAAGGTGTAATTCTCTTTAGGAAAAAGGGTAAGTTAGCACCAAGGTATGTAAGGCCATTTGAGATTCTTAAAAGAATCGGTCCTGTAGCTTATCGGTTGAGATTGCCTGAGGAATTGAGTGGTATACATGACACGTTTCACGTGTTGAACCTGAAGAAGTGTTAGGCGGATGCTAGCCTGCATGTGCCATTGGATAAGATCAAGGTTGACAAAACTTTTTGTTTTGTAAAAGAAACTATTGAGAATAGTGACCGTGAAGTTAAAAGGTTAAAATGTAGTAGAATGGTAGGACTTCGGGTAAACTGAGTATCCACACTTGTTCATTGAGCAAGGGATCATTGGGAGATTTTAGTTAAAGTTGGGTACGTAAGGTTTCTTGTAGACCTTAGTATGCCCTTAGATGTGTTTGTGTGATTTTGGTTAAAGTTATTTTATGAATAAACTTGAAGTCGATCCGATTCTTCGAAAACGTTGGGCTTTATAACAACTTATAACTTGGTTTCAAGACAGTTCTTGTTTGATGAGTTGCGAAACCGGGTTGTAAATAACGTTGTTACGCAACTTAAGGTTTTTGACGAGTCTCCTCGATGACGGGCATGGTTTAGGTAGTTGGATATTTCTTTTCGTTTAGAGCGGTTCTGCTAAACAAGTTAAAAGAAAAATCCAACAAACGGGCAAGGAATGATCGTTTAACGAGCTCCGAATATGAGAGATACGTCAATGAAGATTTTATCTCCCATTTTCAGCCCCATGAGTTTGCAGGTTTTGATGTTTTGGGTTTTTGGAAAGCAAAGGAATCAAGGTTTCCCGCTCTATCCCGAATGGCCATAGATTTAATAAGTGTACAAGCTAATTCGGTTGCTTCCGAATCCGCTTTTTCAACAAGTAGAAGGGTGTAATCAATATGAAGAACAATACTAACACCGGCGTCTTTGGTGTGACAACCATGACTTGAGCAGGTTAGTCAAACTATTAGTGTTGACTTATGTATCTGTTGCAATGAGTGGGTTATGTGTTATATGTGTTTATACGTGTTTATGTGTGTTGTGTGGGATATGTGAGATTTGATAATCAATCCATTGAGCGTGATCGTCTCATTGGGATTGGATTTGTGTTGGATTTTGTGGAGTTCATTTCGTTCACTTTTAGTGACAAGGAAATGATTTTGGTGATTGAAGCGGTTTCGCGTTAATTGTGTAAGTAATTATACGTATATGTATTTTTGTGTTAGTAATATTAGGATAAGATTAGGTTCTAGTAGTTAGAATATGAAAGAAATGAAATTTCTATTTTTGGAAAGTTAGGGTTAATAAAAATAAAAAGTTATTTATTTTTAAAAGTCTAGTAAATTGCGTTTAAGCAAAAAGGTATGCGCAAGTAAGCTAAGGTTTTTATAAAAACTTAAGGTAATGCAAATAATTAAGTAATTAATAAAAAAAAATATATATATATAAAGGGGAAATCGGGCAAAAAGAAAGGAAGAAAAAAAGGAAAACAAATCATACTCTAATTAAAATTGGTAAAAGATATCTATCCTAAACCTCATTGTAAAGCCTATAAATACCAAAAACCTTCCTCCCCTTGTATTTTTGTGTTCCCAGCCGAAATCCTCATCAAGAAGAAAAAAAAAGATTTTTTTTATCAAGAACAAGTTGGTGGTTTAGTGTTTCAAGATTCAAGGTTTAGGTATGTTCAATTAAGCTTTTGTTTAATCATTCTTTAAATCATGTAACAAATTATTATGATGGATAAATTAGGGTTTCATAACATCTGTAATTAATGATATAATAAACATGTTATAATGATTAGGGTTTAATTAGGATCATATGGGTGTATTCGTTAGGGTTTAGATCGCGTTAGAATTTGATTTAGATTGGGGCAGAATTTAAGGCTGTGTTGTTCGGCTGATATCTCAATGATGGTAATAGCTTTTGTCAAGTTTCCGGTGTCTATGACGTAGCTCAGAGAGTCTAGTTTCCAGAACATCCGGCCTCGAAAGTTTTTAAGGTCGGGAAGTCATTCAAATGTTGGTTACGAGAAAAGTGGTCAAAACAGTAAATACGGGTCTGATTTAGGGCAGATTACGAGGTGTAAAACCCCCACTTAAAATTCGAATTTAGCTTAGCCCTTCTACAGGAGTTTAGTTCTATGTGTCTATTAGAAATCCCCCAAAGGAGAGCTTCTGATTTGGAGTCTAAGTATGCTTTTTAGATCCAAACTTTTTAGTGTGCAAACAGATCCGAATTGGGACTGTTTTGAAGTTTGATTTTCTTAGGAGTACTTGTGCATGTAATTGACTCTTGGGAATCATAAGGTAGTTAATATACTCATTAATGAACATAGGTGATTTTTGGTTTGAATTATGGAGGTCAGTAAGTAAGGGTTTTGAGTACCTTAAGTCGCGTTAAAATTTTGTAGTTTTAAACAAATTGTGACTAACTAGTGAAACTTGGTAATGAAGTGGTTAAAGTTGGGCATGGTGTCGGGGTGACCCGTGAGGGTAACTAAACATCTTAGACATCCATCATATGATTGTTACATGTGCAATAAGCTTTTGGCTTAGTAGCGTGTAACACGTGTTGTTTTGTTGTTTAGATTTGTGCTAGTGTTTGTGGAAGCTGCAAAGTAATCAGGTGAGTTTCATAGCCCTTTTTTCTCATGTTATTTTGGGGTGAGAATGATGCTTGTCATGTTGTCTTGTTAAAATGTTTTTAAGCTTGCTGTAGTTATGTGTATTGGATCGGGGGTAACGTTCCTACCCATGTGAAGTAATGTTGTTGCATTGGATCGTGGGCACGTTCCATCCCTTTTGTGTTGTGATATGATATGTTTGGTATTATGGATCCCAATATGCAAAACGAGATGTGACGGTGGTAAGACTGCATTAGCTAATATGAGGCCATGTAGCGCACATATGTAGATGATATGATTGTGGATCATGGGCACGTTCCGTCCCGTTGTTGTTACTTGTTGTCATGAATTGTTTTGGTAATTGCAGCAGCTAATTGAAAGTTTATTTTGGATTTTGTTGTATGTCGTAAACCTATGATTCTCGCTCAACTTTATGTTGACGTTTTAAGCATCATTTTCAAATGAGCTTAATGGTGCTAAGATAGAGCGAAGTGGCTAGAAGAGACCGTAGGATAATTGGAGTTTCTTTAATAAAGACACCATTAGGTTTTGGGTATTGTTATGAATAAATGCGATTGCATGAATTGTTTGGTTTATGTTTTGCATGTCATTTATTGACGAGACCTCTTTCTCATTAATAAAGACACCATTAGGTTTTGGGTATTGTTATGACACGTTGTGTCTTTGCTTTACTTTAGTTTTCATTTTAGTATTCTCTATATAGACACCATGTATTGTGATGATTTCCATTCTTGTTTATGCCTCGCGTTTCTACCTTGGCGGGGTGTGACAGATTGGTATCAGAGCCTTTGGTTATAGAGAAGTAGGTGGTTGAGCCTAGACTATAACCTAGGGGTCCTTCATGTAGATGCATTTAGGGCTTAAGTGTTTAATGCTATAACTGCTATGCTTCCCCTCTATTTTTGCATAGCTTATATATTTTATATTTTGCTAAGTTTTCATTTAGTTATTTTGTCTACCATTATTTGATATAATATGTATTACTTTCTTAGTATTTTAGCTATGTTTTTCCCTCACCCGTAAGAAGTCTTGGGGAACCGTTTTCCCAATTGGACTTAAGCTTTATAAGGAGCCTCTTGTGGAACCAAAGGAGATAGGATAGTTGATCGTTTGTCGGATGCGCGTAATAGGGCTGGACCCACGGAGTCGGGTGATTCTTGTGGAGGCAAAGTCAAACCCAAGCGAGGCCCAGCATAAGTTTATCCCGTCCTTTACCTCGTCATGTTGTTATTGATTATTTCTTTCGGATATCCACGATGAAACCAAAACTAACACAAATGTCCACATATCTTTGAATCTATTCACCCCTCATTGGTTTGATCACAACCCTCTTAATGTATTCACTCGGATCTAACTAAAAGAGAAACCAAGGGCCAAGATGAAATCAAAACTAACACAAATATCCACATGTCTTTGAATTTATTCACCCCTCATTGGTTTGATCACGACCCTCTAAATGTATTCACTTGGATCCAACTAAAGGAGAAACCAAGGGCCATTATGAAACCAAAACTAACACAAATATCCACTTGTCTTTTAATCCATTCACCCCCTATTGGTTTGATCACAGCCCTCTAAGTGAATTCACTCGGATCCAACTAAAAGGGAAACCAATGGCCATGATGAAACCAAAACTAACGCAAATATCCACATGTCTTTAAATCTATTCACCCCTCATTTGTTTAATCATAACCCTCTAAATGTATTCACTCGGATCCAACCAAAATAGAAACCAAGGGCCACGATGAAACCAAAACTAACAAAAATATCCACATGTCTTTGAATCCATTCACCCCTCATTAGTTTGAACACAACCCTCGATATATATTCACTCGGATCCAACTAAAAGAGACACCAAGGGCCACGATGAAACCAAAACTAACACAAATATCCACATGTCTTTGAATCCATTTACCTTAACTGGTTTCATCACAACCCTCAAAATGTATTCACTCGGATCCAACTAAAAGATAAACCAAGGGCCACGATGAAACCAAAACTAATTTTTATTAATGAATTAATGAAACCAAGGGCTGTGTTGAAGCCAATGGAGGACCAATTTTAGTTAGTGCTTATCGACCAGGGGAATTAATCAATGTACAATAATTTTTATTAATGAATTAATGAAGCTTTTATTTCATGAATGAATGTGTTTTCTCTTTTGTATAAATGTTTGATGGTTCTTTTGTACTAATATTGTCATCTGGAAAATATATGATATTTGTTGTTGTAGGACCCTTATATATCATTCATCAAGTTTGATACTTCTTCTACTGTAGGTCATTAAAAGTGTGTTGTAGCGAGTTGACTGTCGTAACAAAGGTAAAAAATGATGAATGTGTTCAACGACTAATTAAGAAAATTAGAAACTAGTCCAACTGGAATCTTGTATCTAGAAAATGCCAGTTCTAGCAATGAGGGAGCTATACTTTACAAGAAGAAGCTTAAATATGATGCCATTGACATTAAAAAAACAAAACAAAATAGTGGGTGGCAAATGGTGTGTATTATCAATGAATACGGGTGAGTCGATTCTAACGAGAACTGAATGCATTATCCAAGGAACGACCGAAAGTGTGTTTTCTAGTTCTAGTTTGGCTCGTTACTTGGGCCCAGTCTCAATAGAAGCTCTTCTTTACATTCCAATGTAGTAACTTTTGACCGAGTCCATAAACCATTCTCATTTGCTTCTTAGAGAAGTTGCTTTTTGCTTTGAAACCATTATCATGGTCTCCCCTTAGACTTAAACAGTTTTGTACTGCTCGGGTACAGTAAGTTCTTGACAACAAGAATCATAAAAAAACATGTTTCGTCCATAACGAAAATTTCCTTGCAAGCTCGTTGGTACCACTCAAAACTTGATCAACAAATTTGATAACCTCAGAGTTCCTCTTGGTCGATCCTCAAAATCAAGATAAAAGAAACGGGTAAAAGGATGAGGTTTTCCCTGTTCAAGATATAACGACCCTAAAGTTGTGGTTTTCACATTGCATTCTTACACATACTTTTATACGATGAACATTTATATATAGCACATTATCAACCACATTATCAACCCAAGATAGATTATTGCAGCCGTATCCTGAGACGAGCGGTGGCTTTAAAATGTCCTGGATCACATGAGCACTTGTTTTTCAGGCGTCGATAAACTTCTAATGTTTGGGTCAGAGGACGCAAATAAGAGTGATAATCTACATAACATATATGGTGTCTCTACATAGCATATATGGTGATAATCTACATATCTAGGGGGTGTTTGTCTAAGCTTACTTGATGGGCTTATAAGCCTATTAAAAATGGATAAGCTCATAAGACACATTTACCCGTTTACAATCAGTTTAACGGGGTGTTTGCTTAAGCTTATATGTGGCTTATGAGCTTATTTGATTTTGAATTATATTTCATAAGCCTAATTTTATGGCATGTTTTGAGACTTGTGTAAGTTTATCATATAAGCTTAAACAACCACCATGTTAAACCGATTATACACGAGTAAATATGGCTTAAGAGCTTATTTTATTTTGGTTTATATTATCATTAGCTCTAATTTTGAGATCTATGAGCTTATATAAGTATATTATGATTTGATAAACTTTCATGAGTCTGAAAATAGGCAGAAAAATTAGGGCTTATGAAGAAATGTAAGATGAAAAACAAATAAGCTCATAAGGCACATATAAGTTTAAATTAAAATGTGCAATCCCCTACTAATCTAACAGCTAATCGTCAATATTTAAGCAAATTGAATTCTTCTGTAAAAACTTTGAAAATTTAACAAGTGTTCGATTTCTATCCTAGCCCAATCAGCCCATAAACAAAACACACATCTAGCGACATATGCATTATTATATATATATACATATCCCCCTGCTATTTTACTATTTCTGAGATGCATTCAAACACCTTTATCTCATTTCTCTTTGTTACCATTTTCTGCTATGAAACTCAATCTTTGATTGGTTCATATCAATACACAAGGATTCAAGATATACACCATTGGATCAAATATCAATCCAATCCAATGGTGTATATCTTCAATCCGTGTGTGTTAATATCGACCAATCATAAGTCTCCATTTCATTTATATAAACCCCCAACCTCTCTTCAATAAGGATAACTTCACCAATCTTTCTTCAACACGTACAATGGGTCAATGCTTTACAACCCCAAAAGCGAGGGAAAATGAGGACATGCTTATTGTGGTGTCTACTCAAGAAGAAAATCGGCAGACATTCATAACAGGAATTTTTGCTTTAAAAGGGGTCCGTCAAGCTGCTATTACTGATAATGAGACTATATGGGTTAGGGGCAGGGTTGTCCGCGAACACCTTTGGGCAAGGTTGTATTCAATGTGGCGGACCCCGTTAGTTTTTGGGATAGTGATTCTCTGGTGGGGGGATGAAGCACGGCTTATCGAGTGGGAGGATCAAACAATAATTTAATTAGTTGTTGTTTTAAATGAAATGTTGTTGTAGCTAGTTGACCCCTAAAACTTTTGGGACCAGTTTCTTAAGTTTCTTAATGGAGATCTTACGAAAGATGTATACATGTGTCAACCAGAAGGTTTTGTCAATCCTGATAATAACAAACTTGTATGTAAACTAAATAAATCCATATATGGACTAAAGCAGGTTTCCCGCCAATGGAATATTAAATTTCACAACGTTGTCTCTTCATTTGGTTTTGTAGAGAACATCGTTGATCAATGCATATACCTTAAGGTAAGTGGGACTAAATATATATTTTTAGTCATGTACGTGGATGACATTTTACTTGCAAGTAATAATTTAGGGATGTTGCATGAGACCTAACAACTTCTTGCACAAAACTTTGATATGAAGGATACGGGTGAAGCTTCTTATGTCATTGGCATATAAATTCATCGAGGTAGAGCTAGAATGTAACACCCTCAAATATGAGCACGCAGCGGAATGTTGAATATCCGAGGGCGTTACTTTATGGATCAATAGCACAAGATCTGAGAACGACTATTAAACGTGTCGTTTGAAAAAGATACATTGGATTAACAAAATACTTGTTTGTTACATAAGCCCATGGCTTCAAATTGTTCAACAATATAAATAAAGATTTCGGTTTATAACAATTGTCCCCAAAATGTAATAAGACCCCAAATCTTATGTGTTGACTCTTCAATTATTGACTTCCAATGTATCATCGCACCTCGTGCCTTATTGACCTGAAAAACATGCTTAAAATGTCAACATAAAGTTGGTGAATTCATAGGTTTGTGTAAATCAATAGCAGGACCGCAAGATTTCCAAGTGTATGATTAAGCAACACATGCAAACATCATAAAAAGTAATTTCGTTTTCCTAAGCTCATGACACTGAAGCTCGACAAGTATGAATGCAATAAATTGCCAATGAATGCCCATGAATGATGTTCTAACCCGAAACATCCCAAATCCGACATGTTACAACGTTCGTTCCCGGTGATAGCTAGTCACCCGAACGGGGATGTCAATCCCAAATAGATCTACTCATAACATTCGCGCTTACAATCCAGTAATTGACAGTTCATGATAACAGGGCTCAGTGGGTTATCGCTACTTAGGCAAACACGAAATCATAGTATAAATGTACACTTGCGTCCAATTTGTAAAACAAAGCATGTTCTCACCCCAAAGATGCAAATCATTTAAATAACTATAAAACATGGGGCTATGAACTCACCTTAGTAGATAGTCCTCTGAATGATAAAAGATATCCACGTATGAATCACACCGTCAAATACCTAAGTAAATACGGCATTGTTATCACTTGCGTGGTGGTGTACGTGTTTAATGTAATTACATCCGTTTGACGGCTCTTGGAAAAGTATACGATTTCACACGATCTAGTATACGTGTAAACGTTTATTAATAAATATCCATATTTATTAAGTCGTGGTTTAACTTGTTATAATATACGATAACTATATTACTTGTCCGATTCGTTACGTGTTCACAACAATCACTTTTGTTTATAAAACACCCTTGAGTTTCTTATAAATACAAAACAGCCCCTGGGTTTATAAATATACTTTATCTACATTTTAAACCCCCAAGTTCCATTAATTACACTTTTAGTCCCTAAACTTTACAAGGTTACATTTTAGGTCCTTATAAGTTTGAAACATCCCCTAAGTTTCCAGAATTGACAGAAACAGTCCCTGGGCTTGTTAACTTTAGCAATTTATAGTTTTGACCCTATAGTTTGTAAATTTACACTTTAAGTCCTCTGACTTTGTAAAAATTACATTTTCATTCCAATTAAATCCCAACAAGTGACATTATGTTTAATTATGTCAAAATAAACCATATAAGCTGCCATAGCTTATAAATAAGCTCTAACGGGCTTATTTTGGCTTAATGGGCCTTATTGGGCCCATTAAAGTTCGTTAAGTGTTCTAAGGGTTCAATTAAGTTTTAAAAAGAACAAAAGGTCTTAATAAGCTTATTTGAGTTTGTTAAGCTAAAAATAAGCTCGGGTAGCTTATTGGAGCTTATTTTGAGCTTATTGGGCTTATGAGCCTAATAACTCAACCCGAAATATATTTAAAAGGTCCCCATATCATTTTAGCTTATTTATTAGATTTATTAAGCACTTTCGGGTTTGTTTTAGGTTCGGCTTATCCCAAAAAGCAATAAGCTCTCGAAAGTGGGTTGTTGGGCCCATTTAAGGCCCGAATGGCTTTTAAAGCCTTCGGTTAGGTCCATTAAGGCCCGTTAATTATATTTAGGTCCACTAAGTCCATTAAGCTCATATAGGTCCTCCAATAAGTTGTTCTAAGCTTATTGTGAGCTTTTTGTTCGAGTGAAGGCTCGTTAATGGGCTAGTAAGCCCATCAAGAGTTGGATTGGATTTCACACAATATGACAAGGCCCATTTGAATTAAATAAGCGCTATAGGCTTCTAAATAAGCTCGTAGAGCTTATTTATAAGCTGAAGCTTCGTCGTGTGAGGTCCGTTGGGTTCGAACATGGGCCATTAGGCCCGTTTGGCTTTGGACGCGACTAAGGGCCCAATAGGGGCTTTGCTTGAGCATGTATATCGCGATATGAGTTCACTAGATTTCTAGGTAAATCAATAAGCTCGAAGGAGCTTATTTTTAAGCTATGGCTCCATAGTTGGGCTCGTTGGGCCGGTTGGGCCCGTATGTGGACTCGTTTTGGTTTACATGAGTGAACATTTGGCCCATTATTCTCTTGGCAAACCTACATAGGGTCCGATAAGTCCTAGTGACGAAAAAGCCGCGTGTTTAACGTATACCCACGTCGGGTTTTTCTTGCAAGGGATTCCCAACGACCCATATGCATTCCTAAGCCATAGTCCATCGCTCATGTTAAAAGTTTACGTGTGATGCCATATAAATTTACGTGTAAAGGTTATTATTTGCGTTGGGGTCCAAGTTCTTTTTATAACGAAAGGTTTAATGTTGTGCTCGTTATAAATCCTCGTGTCATGCGTTTATCTATGTTTTATCACCACACAAGTTGTTATACGCAATCACATTGCGTATAACACGTCCGTTTTTGGCACTTATCATACGTGTTTTTAAGCTAGTGCTCCACTCATATACATACGTGACATGTAACTAGTTAACATGAAAAAGAACACGCATAATATGATT